>AYEL01067538.1:0-57159 GCA_000484575.1 Olivierus martensii
GAAACATAAAAAAATGTATGTGAAAACAATACATAAATTTTAAATTAGTGCTAAGTTTTAGAGTTCCAGCTAACGAATGCTGACGCCCTGCATTAAATAGGTGTAACTGTTCTGTGTTAAAATCGAAGTTATTGGAGATTGATTGTTTGGGTTTTACAGGTATTTTCTTCAGGGTGAGTTGGGGCCCCACGAAGCTCGGGACCCCCGCATCGCGGGGTCTGCTGACCGTCAGCTACGCCACTGCCTCCTTGGACACAAAATCTACATCAAGGTTCCTAAAGGATACTATGTATATGGGGATTTGAATAACAAAGTCTGTAAACTGAGACGACCTCTCAATGGCTTGAAGCAAGCACCTCAACTTTGGAATGTACGTTTCGATCGCTACATGCAGGAAATTGGTTTTAAGAGATCTGAAAGTGACTACTGCTTATATATAAACACTATCGAAAATGAGACTGTTTATTTAATATTATTTGTTGATGATTGTATCATAATGTGCCGAAATTTGAAAATAATTAAAATGATTAAGAAGAAACTATGCAAAGAATTTGAAATGGAGGATTTTGGAGAAGCTAACATATTTGTTGGAATTAAAATAGAAAATAATCGAGACTCGGAGATTATGAAATTAAGTCAGCGACATTACGTGGAAAGTTTATTAAGAAAATTTAATATGTACGACTGTAGGCCAACATCTACTCCATTTGAAGTAAATCTCAAACTCAGTATAGAACAGAATACTCAATATATGCAGAAACCATATCGAGAATTAATAGGATCTTTGATGTATCTAATGCTTGGCACTCGACTAGATCTTACTTGTTAGTGCAGCGATTAATTTATTCAGTCATTATCAAAATTGTGCTACTGAAGAACATTGGAAACTTCTGAAAAGAGTTCTTCGATATTTAAAGGGAACAAGCAACTTAACATTGATCTATAGACAAGAATTTGATGATGCAGCATTAGTTGGATATGCTGATGTAGATTGGGGAGGTAATCCAAATGACAGACGCTCTGTTTCTGGATATTTGTTTAAAGTTTATGGCAATGCAGTCACATGGTCTACTAAGAAACAGCCAACAGTTTCGCTTTCCTCAACAGAAGCTGAGTATATGGCGCTAAGTGCAGCTGCATGCGAAGCAGTATGGTTAAAACAACTTTTGACATGGGGTTAAAAGTAGATCATCATCCAACCGTTATTAAGGAAGATAATCAATCTTGTATTGCAGTGGCCAAAAATCCTACAGATCATCGCAGAGTTAAACATATAGAAATCAAATATCATCATATACGCCACTTAATTGAAAACTCAGTGATTAGTCTGCTGTATTTACCATTCAAGGAACAAATATACAATACAAACTTCAAGGGAATTATAATCCAAATAAATCCAAACTTGCCAAATTTAACCCTTCAGATACACTAACAGAATTTAAAACTGAAATAAATTAGATAAACTATAGAAATTATTAAGCCAACGAGTGGCTCCATCTATTAATTATAAATTAAACAAGAATTTTGACTAAATTACCTGAGAAGATGAAGATACTTAATAGTATTATGTACTTAGTATTATATACAGTAAGACCAAAATTCTGCCTCAGCCCGAGATCGAACCGGGGACCTTTGGGCTAACGTCCCAACGTCATACCGCTAGGGGCCAACAAGCAGATTGATTCTTCAGGCAGTTATATTAATTTGGAACTGGGGACCTTTGGGCTAACGTCCCAACGTCATACTGCTAGACCACCGAGGAACCTTTGGGCTAACGTCCCAACGTCATACCGCTAGACCACCGAGGCCACATCCCAACGTCATAACCGCTAGACCACAGAGGCCAACAAGCAGATTGATGGACCTTTGGGCTAACGTCCCAACGTCATAATGCTAGACCACCGAGGCCAACAAGCAGATTGATTCTAGATCGGAAGCTACATTGGACAGCAGATGGCACCACTCGTTGGCTTAGTAATTTCTATAGTTTATCTAAATTTATTTCGGTTTAAAATTCTGTTGTGTATCTCAAGGGTTAAATTTGGCAAGTTGTTTGGATTTATTTGCATTCAAGGAACAGTTGGCAGACATCTTAACCAAAGGTCTTCCTTCATCACAATTCTCCTATCTCAGAAATTTATTGGACTTGCATAAATTGGGAGGGGGTGTTGAATGTGACGCAATTTCTGCAGGTGGTGTCACACTCCTCGCTCCCCTGGGTGGTTTTTTTTTACCCGACTCTGAGAAAATTCGTCACTAGCGTGGGTCCACTGGTCAGCACCGGGTGTGTGCAAATCAGTTGTGCTTTTTTGTCTCTTTGTTCTGTGTATTATGTAGCATTACTTAATTTTTATATATAATTAAAATAAGTTGTTTGCACTCTTGCATCCTGTATATTTATTTTATTCAAAATCAACATAAAAGTAAAAATCCTCTTTTTGGATTTCTTTTGGTTAGCAAAACAAGTACAGTTAGTTCCAGAAAGGTGTTCATCTGCTTTATAGGGGCTGAGCTTATGGAAGTTGATCGGTTATAACGTCTGTCAATTCAAAACTGCATCATAGAAGCTAAAAATGGATGCATCCATTCTGACTAAAAATGGAGGTGAGGTATGCAAATGAGATGGGTTGATTACAATGCTCTGAACTGAAAAGACTAATCACTGCTCACTATTTCAAGCCAGGCAGACTTTCTAGTTATGAATTGAGTAATTTTTTAAATTCTAATATATTAATATAACCATACTGTATTTATTTGTTGCCATATGTTATATATAAACTGTATATAGAGTTACTAAAGCTGTAGACATTCTGCAACTAATAATAGCAAAGAGACAAACTAAGCACCTCTTCATCAGACTATCAGACTCTTCATCAGACTATCAGACTCTTCATCAACTAACTCTTCATCAGACGAAGACCTGTTGAGAAAGGTCAAAAGTGTTTCTTTTTGAAAATAAAGATCTATTTCTGCATAGTGCTTAGTTTCTCTTTGTATATAGAGTTTTTTATATATTCCCATTGAGGATAAGAATGAAATTTTATTTGCATAAATGTTATTTTTTTGAAGTTTAAAATGAAAAAAATTTCATATCGAGAATGGCAGCGATGTTTTATGAATTATAATACTTGATTTTAGAGAATTTGGCTAAAAAAATTGAGAAATCAACCAGCGATAAATGATCTGTTGACAAATGTTCACAAAGAAGGGAAACTAGGATTCGCACTGGAATATTTACCCTATCCCCGGAATTTTGGAATACTGTTATAATTTCCGATGAGACAACTTTTGCGTCAAATTCACACGGGCAGCTTCACTGTTACAGACAACCCAGAATGCAATATTTACCTAAAAATGTGGCTCATATATCTTCAAGATTGCTCGGTTTCCGAATGTGCCCAACAATTTGGAATTGGATGACGTCATAGAACAAAGAGTTTTCATCAGACGTTGTTATGCTAATAGTTATTTGTTTATTTGTTGTAGTTATATTATATTATTTCAAGTTATTCGATTGAAAGTATTAAAAATATATATTCGACAATGGAATGCCCATTATTCGACATTATTATGCATTATTAATGTCTACTTTGCCGATTCCGTCACATTTCATTCGTAACGTAAATGAGATGTAATTTTTCACGCGGACGCAGTATAATGGCAATTTACTTTTGTTCTCGACTGTACAAAACATATGACTGTGCGGCCCGCTTAAAAATATTTTTTTTGAAAATGGCTTGCCGTCCAGAAAAGGTTGCCGACCTCTGTTATACAGTTTTTTTTTATTCAGTGAAATTTTCAAAATGCTTTCCATTTTCATATTAGACATTTTCTGTGTTATACAAGTATTTTCTTTGATATTTCTATGGAAGTTGTTCGGGAATAAAAATATTTTCCATGTTGAGCTGGTTTCTCATTTGTACAATGTCTAGCTTAGACAGGTTTTACTGTATATTATTTTCAATATTTTTATAAATACTTAGTTTATTTAACTTTATGTATATTTTATTAATTGTATTTATAAAATAAAGTACTTCAAAGCAATAGTATATATTCTTCTTTACATTTTACTCTGATAAATTACTCTCTGCATATGTAGCATTTGATGATGATATATTATCAAAAGCTATATATTAAAAATATTTTGTTATATTAAACTTGTGAACTACAATAGATTTAATTTGTAATTTGTGTAAATACAATAATCTATTTATATGCCAACATATTAATAAACAATGTAAATTAGGGTATAATTATTTCTCAAGTTAAGAATTCTTAGTTTTCTGGGTTATTTTCTTAAATATGAAGAACAAAAACATTAAAATATAAACATTAATTACAATAAATAAATGTTAAACATTCAAACCATGTACAGTCAGTTCCAAAAAGGTGCTCACTTGCTTTGCAGGGGCTGAGCTTACCAGAAGTTGATCGGTTATAAAGTCTGTCAGTTCGGACGTGCATAGTGGAAGGTAAGAAATGGATACATCCGTTCTAACTAAGAATAGGGATGAGGTATACGAATGAGATGGGTTGAGACACTGCTTTGAACTGAAAAGACTAATTGCTGTTCACTATTTCAAGCAAGGCAGACTTTCTAGTTATGAATTAAGTAAATAGATAACATGCTCTAATATTGTTTTTAAAATTTTGAATAATTTTTTGGTTTATAATTGGTTATAATATAATTATTTAGTTTATTATATTTTTTGGTTTTGGTAATCATGATTATGATGATATTTAGAGATTTATTTTTTAAAATTCTAATATGCTAATATAAGTATACTAACTATTAAACTAATTCTAAGCACATACAAGAGTCCAGTATTTTTCTAACAAAACAATTTAATCTGAGTAATATTTTTGGCTTCTAAGCCATCATCAGCTCTTACAAACTTTTAATGGAATACAATATAAAACAGTACAGTTCTAGAACTAAAAATATAACTTTAAAAATTTAAATTCAAAAAATTCTATAATAATTTTGTATTTCTAGTCTCATATTTTACGCTAAAATCTAACAAAAATAAAATTTATTTAAATAAAATTGCATTGACGTGAAGAAAAATGTAAGTCCAATCTCGTCACAATTTCTAAAGGCATAAAATTATATTTGCACCAAAATTACTTTCCATCAATATTATATTGGAGAATTTTGTTATAAAGCAAACTTCCAGGCTTTAGATATATTATTCATTTGTTTATCATTTATTACTACCTCGTTTTTACTACCTCTATATATTTGTATCTCCTCCGAAATAAATAGCTCGTTTACATTTTTATATTGCTTCAGTACTCTGCTCTTCTCCCACTCTATTTTTACATTATATTCGTATGCTCTTTTAGCTAGAGCAGAGGTCAAATTAGCTTTTTCTATGTCCCTTTTATGCTCAGTTAATCTGTCTTTTAGATTTCTCGTGCACACCGAATTTTTACTTTAGAGCTATCTTGTTCATGTTCCAAAACAGTGGGGTTTTCTGATTCCCATATTCTGCAGTTATATTGGTTAACCTTTCTTGCTCCTCCGTTTTGCCTTCTTTGTTTCCTGTTAGACCCTTGCTCTCTTTTTCTAATAATTGTATACTTTTGATTTTTTGCCCTAACTTTTTTTCATTTTAATTTTTGGGCACAAAAAAATTGAATTTTGTCAGCAATATACTGTACTCTGATATTGTGTTTTGATTTTGGATTAAGAATCAAAAGAAAACATTACGAAATTTATTAGGCCAAATTTGCATAAGTAAATATTATACATTTTATCAAATTATGAATGATTTCCTATCATTTTCTAGGTTTTTCGGTGGTATTTCGTATACTCCCATTCTCTCTTCTTGTTTATAAACATCTTTAACGTTTCAAAGTGCTCTAAATACAGTTTGTGCCCTTTTGAATGCTGGCTTTGGGCCTATTTTATTTATTATTTTATTTACTGTTTGGAAGTGTTTTAGTGAATCTGGCACTATTGTAAAATATGCTCTATGCTGATTTCCAGTTAAAATATAAAACTCTGTTAGAAATATGAAATTATTATAAATATTTTTGAATTTAAATTCTTAAAGTTATATTTTTAGTTCTAGAACTGCAGTATTTTATATTGTATTTCAATAAACGTTTGTAAGAGTTAATGATGGCATAGAAGCCAAAAACATTACTCTAATTAATTTGTTTAGTTAAATTTCTGATTAAATTGTTTTGTTAGAAAAATACTGGACTGCTTCTGATTGTGCTTAGAATTAGTTTAATAGTTTAATTGCTGAAGAGAGCAGTTAAATTTTTATTTTTTATTTTATGATAAATACACCATATTTGTTTGCCGCCATATATTATATATAAACTATACTGTATATAGAGTTTTTTATATATTCCCGTTGAGGATAAGAATGAAATTTTATTTGCATATGTGATTTTTTTAAGATTTAAACTGAAAAAAGATTTCATGTCATGAAAAAATTTATAATTAATATATATATATTTGAAAGACAATTATTTTGGTAAATCTGAAGCAAATGTATATTTATATATGACTAGTTCAGGATATACATTTACTGATATAATTAATAAAGTATTTCATAAATGATTTTTTAAAATGAATATTTGTAGAAATTGAGATTAACATTTATATCTTTACAAAATCAAGTCCAATTGTTTTATAATGTTTTGGGTGAAAACAATAAAAATACAAAGTGAAAGATATAACTATGTTTATTAAAATAAATAGAACATAATACATAAATATGTCGTAAAGTGAAAGATAGTTATATCTTTATTAAAATAAATAGAACATAAAATATAAATATGTAACTATTAAAATCTGTTATACTTTGTCTTTATACTAACTTTTAGAAAGGAATGGTGGAACATAAACTATAAATTTAACTATCCAACACAAATATAAACTCTTATTAGAAAAATTAGTAGAAAACCAAAGCAGACAGTAATAATGTAAAATTCATTTTGACACTCATTTTCAATTTTTATGTTTTCTTTTTAAAAACTGATGATATAGTTGTCATGGAAACTAAATAAATGTCGTTTGGTCAATCAACTGATATTAATTAAACACTTTATCAATGAGAACCGTTTAGAACAATTTTTAATTTTATTACAAATGCAGAAAGAAGTATACATTTTCAAATAAAAACATCTTAATGCATTTTCAAATAAAACAATAAAATAAAATACTTCCCGTAGTCGCCATTATGTTCTTGCCAGTGCTTTGACAACTTATCTCTTAATTACTCATGTAGTTATGACTGTATAATGCTGCATTTTGCCGAAATTAATAATAACATAGATTAACTTGTAAATAATAAATTGAAACTTTCCTGATAAATGCTCAAAATCAATTTCCGGAAAAAATGATTGAACACCTGTTGCTCAAAATCAATTTTTGGAAAAAATGATTGAACACCTGTCATTAACCTACCTAACCCTGTTGCTTAGAAAAAATAAATGGAATAGTCCAAAGCTCTACCTAACCCTGTTGCTTAGAAAAAATAAAATGGAATTGTCCAAAGCCCTGCAAAATCGAATTCGCACCTGAACCGATTAATCTCATTGGTTTGTAAGTATTGTAAGGAAGCCAAACGTCTTCCGCTAGGTGAATACCTTTTTGGAACCAACTGTACATAGCTATACAATTTAGCAAGACTACACTTGTAACAAAAATTCTGCCTACTATGGAATCAGAAAAATTAAAAGTTGCAAACTGGGAAATGGAGGTAGCACACTATTTGACTACCATACTTTTACCAGCATATTATTTTAATAACTTTCATTTATGAATTGTATCTAAGACAGTAATTCACTTGTATAAAAGCTTATCTACTTCATCATCGTCATCATCAGCATTTCTTTTTCATCCGCTGTGGATATATATGCCTCCTTTTATTCCAGCCACTGGGAACCAATTACTTTTCTTATATCATCTCTCCATTGTTTGTATTGCCTGCCAGAATATCTTTTCCCTTGCCTTGATTGCCATTCTGTTCTTCTTTTTATCCATTGGTTATCAGTTATCTTGCTACATGGCCTGACCAACATCACTTACTGCTTTTAACTATTACCAATATGTCTTCTACTTTTGTTTATTCTCTTATCCATATGCTAGTTTTGCAGTCCCTCCTGGTGAATCCTAACATGTATCTTTCCATGCTTCTTTGGGTTGTTGCTAGTTTTTGTTCCATTTTCTTAGTAAGGATCCATGCATGTTTCACAGTCATATGTCATTACTGGTAGTATGCACATGTAGAAGAGTTTCTTTTTGAGGCATATTGGTTCCTTAAGAAGTTACTATATCGACCACAGGCATGCCATCCCCATTGCATCCTATGTTGAATTTCTCTCATCTGGTTTCCTTGTGTTGTGACTAATCTTATCTACTTATTTGTCAATAATAATGAAGAATAAATATTCTTAACATTTATGTGACATTAAATAATTTCTTTATTTTAATTTATTTAATTTTAAAGGCCATATTTTCATTTCTTTAAATAAATAAAATCATTATTTAATCATAAACTATTGATTTTGTTGACCTTAATTTAATTTTTTTATCATCAAATTTTATTGTTGAGAATGGAATCTCTTTTAACATTATTTCTATGGGAAACTAATACTTGATTTATGAGTTCTTACTTTACAAATACACACCAGAAACAGATTAATTTTTTATTTACAGTACAAATATTTTGTGTGATGAACTTTGTACATATGAATATATTGTTTTGTTTTCAAATGTTAAAAAATTGAAAAATTTTATTATAATTTTAAATTATAATAGCAAAATGATCTAGTAACCAATGTGTTGTAAAATTATTTAACATATGATGAAGCTTCCATGAAAAATCCTTAAATTACAATCAGAAATTTATAATGAAAGTTCTGAAATAAATGTTTTAATTGGTCTAATTAATAATATATATTTCACAATTAAACTGTTTTCACAGTTTATTCCAGATTTATTTCTATTAAACAGCCTTTTTAGAATTAATTCTTAATTTTCAAATAACCAATATTGTAGCTTTTATCAGTATTATGAAAGTATAAAATATTTTATTTACAATATATTGATGATGCCATTTAGAAATGTTTCACATGGACAGAGTAATGGCTTAGTTTTCTAGTGTCTGGATTGTTCTGTCTCTGCAAACCAGGGAGTAGAAGTGCAGAACCCAGCTGGGTTGGCAAGTAAAAGCTGTAGGGTCAGAGTTATTAATTACATATAAAGTATATTAATATTTTTGTCCTGTAAATATTTTCTTCTCCAATGAAAGTATTTTTAGTACTGAAAATATTGATTTACTGTAATATTTTTATAATGGTGGACTTTATGGATTCTATGGTAGGCTGTAGATGCTTTATGATTCTGGAAAGAATTAAACAATAAAAAATGTTTGATTTTTTTTCTTGAAATTATTTGAAATAAGTAATATTTTTGAAATTTAGCTAAAATGTTTTTAAATTAATAAAATAATTCAGTAATAATTTAAAAATTCTTTTTTTTTTAGAAGAATTAAAAGAATATTTTTCTCAGTTTGGATATGTAAATTCATCATCTGTCATTTTTGTAAGTATTTTAGTGTATTTTTATTTTTCTACCAAAGTTTCTAAAATATATCTTTAACTTATAAAATACAGATTTTATGTATATACATTTCTTATTTAAGAACAGAAATAACAATTTAAAATCTTGATTAAAATCTTACTAATTTTGGAGTATATCTATTTCTCTTTTTACACTATAGATTGGTTCTGCAAAAATATCATATAAATGAAAATTGTATAAATTGAGATTAATATTTGTTATAGAAATGCTCATTTCCTAAAATGATTTTTATTTACATGGAATTTTTGCAGAACCAGTCTATCATGTAAAAAGAGAGATAGTTGTAGATTAATTCTTCAAAATTCAATAAAATCATGTCAGAGAGGGCAAGAAATTATAAATATATATATTAAACTAGGTTAAAACTAAATAGTTTTTGCACCACTGTATAATAAAAAGATGTATATATATATATATATATATATAAAAGACAATAAGATAAGAACATGAGTATGACATCCCAACTGAAAGTTTGGTTATTATGCTATTAAAAAGTGCCTTTAAGCAGTTCAGTGGTGCATTTACTACTAAGTGCACTAGGCACATGCCTAATGCCTCCAGTTTTCAAGTATTTCAAAAATCAGGAATTTTTATATTATTAATTAATTAGGTATACAAATAGTCCTTGATTTATGATTGCTTTAACTTAAACCAGCTTGTACTTATAACAGTGATGCCATCAATAAATTCTATTATTAGTCAATGCAACTAACCTGCATTCAGTTTGCTGACCCAATGGTCTGATATATGAAAAGTGCCTTTTTTGGGTTTGGTTCTTATATTTTTGTATTAAGTGTATTACAATAAAGTGGACTATCAGACCTATGATGGTAGGGTTTGAATTTCTTGGAACTAAACTTCATTGTAAGTCAAGGACTATCTGTTCTATATAATTTGTTTTCTATTCCCTTGTATTTTTGATTTCATTTTAAAAAAATGTGTGATAATTTTGGAATAACAAGGAGTTTGAATTTGAATAATATATATATATAAAATATACAATCGATTCTGTTTAATTGGGACACATTGGGACTAATCCATTTTGGCCCAATTAAGCGACTGCCTCAATTAAACAAACTAATAATAAATTCTAAAATAAAATATGCAATATGTAGGTAAATAAATAATAGGTAAAAAATAAAAATTAGTGTACCTATTTTAATAAAGCATTAAAATAGATACTTAATGCTTTTTAGCAATCTCCTTTGACTTCGCCTTCAATATTGGGCTGCTGATATTCACACCTCGCCCACTAATTATAGAAAAGCATTGATCTATTGCTTCTTTTACTTCTGAATCCTTTCCATCATGCTTTCTTTTGGATGTTCCTGGAATTTCTTTCTGTAATGCCCACTCCTTACGCAGTTGATTTTCTTGTAGTAGGAGATGCGCTATGATAGATTTTGGTACACCAGTTATATCAGTGAGTCTACAGTGGCTTTCATTAAATGGCCAGCTTTTAATTTTATCCAGCAAAGCAATTTTACTTAAAAGTGTAAAATCCTTTTCTTGCATTTTGGCAAAGATTTAAAAATTTTAAATAAAATTGTGCTGTAAATGAATATAACTAGATACATTATATAGTAAGGGTAAACTCTTAAGTAGATGCATACTTGCCAGACACATGATGATAGATAACTGATTCGCTTCATGCTAATGTTGCCAAATAATAGTGTATGCAGTGTTCACATACATAAATATGTAAGTATTGAAATCTGTTATACTTTGTCTTTATATCAAACTTTCAGAAAGGCATGGTGGAATGTAAACTATAAATTTGACTATCCAGCACAAATATAAACTCTTACTAGAAAAATTAGTGGAAAACCAAAACAGGCATAATAACAAAATTCATTTTGACACTCTCACATTCAATTTTTTTTTTCTATTTTAAAAACCAATGATAAAGTTGTCATGGAAATAAAATATTATTTGGTTTTTATCAGGATTGCAGAGTCAGAAGGCAAATGATGCAACTCGACTCCACCTTTTAAAAAAATCTGACTCTGACTCCTGACTCTGGGCAGTTTAAAAATCCAACTCCAACTCCACCCAAAAACCTCCAACTCTATAACCCTGGTTTTATCATTTGTTCAATCAATGGATATTAAACACTATCAATGAGAATTATTATGGAACAGTTTTTAATTTTATTACAAATGCAGAAAGAAGATACATTTTCAAGTAAAACAATAAAATAAAATACTTTCCATAGTTGCGATTTATGTTATTGCTAATGCTTTGCTTGGTGCTTTGACAATTTATCTCTTAATTACTTGTGTAGTTATGATCATATAATGCCCTCCAACTCTATAACCCTGGTTTTATCATTTGTTCAATCAATGGATATTAAACACTATCAATGAGAATTATTATGGAACAGTTTTTAATTTTATTACAAATGCAGAAAGAAGATACATTTTCAAGTAAAACAATAAAATAAAATACTTTCCATAGTTGCGATTTATGTTATTGCTAATGCTTTGCTTGGTGCTTTGACAACTTATCTCTTAATTACTTGTGTAGTTATGATCATATAATGCTGCATTTTGCCTAAATTAATAACAACATAGATTAATTTATAAATAATAAATTGAAACTTTCTTAATAAATGCTAAAAATCAGTTTTCAGATAAAATGATTGAACTAAAAAATAATACTCAAAAGCCCTTTAGCAGTCAAAAGATTTTAATCAGAAAAGTTTTCAATGCACTACCCCAGCGCTTCTCAAACTTTTTCATTACGAGATTTTTTGCGACCCCTTTTGGGGTCGTGACCCATAGTTTGAGAAGTGCTGCACTACCCTGTTCTTGTGTAACAAGGTGAGTTTTGTAGTAGCAGCTGAGGAAGGCTCCAAGTGCATTTAAAACGTTTCTGATTAAAGGTTTTGACTGGGCTTTGAGTTTTACTTTTTTGTTATTGCAGTCTATCAATTTTTTGTTTTTTTTTTCCTTTATTATTTGTCATGCTACAAATTGAGAATCTGTTAAGAATTATTTTAAATATAACAACTACTTTTTCCTGAATAATTCAGGAAGAAAACATGCTATTGCATTTATAATAATTGCTTTATATTAATTTCATATAGAATGAGTTATAATATTTATTTGGTAAATGAGAGTACTACTGCATATTCGTAAAAAACATGCTTAAAAATACAAGAATTAAAATGAACTTATCTTATAATCAATAAGTAAAAATACTTTCAGATCTTTCAATCCCTCTTCAGTTACATTTCATGTAACAGTAGATTTCAATATAATAGTAAAAGCATAAAAAACTATATTTTTTTATGTTTATGTTTTTACTAGTTTCTATTTTTATGCTTATACTTTATTTTTATTTATTAGTTATTAGTATTTATTATTTAGGGTTTATTATTTATGTTTAAATTTTTATGTAATCAAAATTTGATTACATAAAAATTTTAAAATGATTACCTATATTATGTTTAAAATATGATGTAATCAAAATTTTATGAAAAATTTAAACATAATGTAATTATTTCATTACACTAGGTAATGAAATGATTACATTATTAAAAATTTAGAACAAATTAAATTTTTTTAAAAATTTTAATTTGTTCTATTATATTGATATATTCTGTATTGTTTTTGTAACTGAAGAGGGATTGAAAGGTCTGAAAGTTCTTTGATTTATTGATTAAAGATAAGTTTATTTTAATTCTGAGTTTTTGAATTTATTCATTCACACCCCTATTTTGTATAGAACAGAACTATTACATATTCTGTAAATTAATGATTTTTCATGCAATAAGGAAAATAAAAAAAAAAGTTAATTAAAATATTAGTTTGGAATATATGAAATTTAAAAAGAACATCTATTCTACTTCTAAAACTGTAGAAATAATAAAATAAACCTCTCTCGAATATTTTGTCTAATTGAAAAAATATATATATATTTATTTTAGTGAAGAAAATTCTTGGGAGCCTGTGGAAAATTTGTCATGCCCTGATTTAATAGAGAAATTTGATAAGAAACATAAGAAAAAAGAAAATGTAAAAAGCATAAAGGAAAGCTCAAACCAAAAGAAAGAAAATGTAAAAAGCGTAAAAAAAAGCTCAAAACAAAAGAAAGAATCTATTAAGGAAACTCGTGAGAAATCAGAGGTAAATAAATAATAAATTTAATATAATGTTATCTAATTATAGCACTACTAGCAGTTAATATTTGGATTGTAAGAGTATAAGCAGTGATTAAAGCAAGGTGAGTAAATTTAATATAATTTTCTTTTCTGTATTTCCATGTACAAATAATCCTCAACTTGTAATAGAGTTCCATTTCAACAACCAGATTTTAGATTGTGATCATAAATTGAAAATAATATATCAAATTGATTGGCTACTATTAGTATTCATAGCAGCACAATACAGCTTTGTAGCTAACTTACAAACACAAAATTAAAAGAACCAGATATAAAATAGACATTGCCAGTATACCAGATTATTGTATTATGAACTTGAAACACACATTGTATTGATCAATCACATAATTTATTGATTGCATTATATTGTTAGTCAAGGACTATCTGTGATCTATAAAATATTTGATTTATATATTTTTATAAAATAAAAACATGTATATTATACACCAGAAAATATTAAATGAAAATATTTAAGGAAATTGCTCCTATTTATATATGCATAGCCCTAGTTGTATCTGATTCTTTTCTCTTATAGTGAATTTTTAAATCAAGTTTACAATTTGAAGCCAAGCAATGCATAGGAATATTATGATAAATCTTTAAGAGTTGTTGCTATTGAGATCTGTCAAGCTTTGATATGACCTCTAGCAGATTTTTTTAGAACTGTTGAAAGGGTGAATGTTTTCAACACGTGAAATGGCAAATATGGTGTATAAGAATCAAAAAATTTGCTAGAGTTGATAGTGAGATTAGTTTGCATTGTTTTCCAAAAGACTTGGAAAACAGTGTTGCAAATTGGGAAAAAAAACTGAAACCTTTCATGTTTGCAGCAAGCATTTTGTGCCAACCGACTTCATTTTTAGCGGTAAGCACCAGTTACAATACGATTCCACCAAATTAGACCACCAAATTTAACCCTCTTACATTGTCCCTAATTATGAGGGCCCCAAGACGATTGGTAAGGATCTTATATGTCTCTGGGATCCCGAAGTTAGAGCATCGAAACTGTGTTTTTGTCGAATTTCTGCACAATTTTGAAAGTTATATATGCAGTTTTGACGGTTTTAGTTGTACAAAGTATTTTAACAATCAAAATTGAATGCAGTGCTTAAAATTAGCCTGTCTTATCTATAAGAGGGATTAAATTTGGTGGTCCAATAAGAGTGGGTCGTACTCCAGTTACTTTTTAACTTTTTTGTTTGTCTATAAAGGTGACGCAAATTTTTTAGTGAATTATTAATATATTTTATATTAAAAGAATATGGGTATTATCATTCCAAGAAGAAAAAGTTGAAAAAAATGCCATACCATCTCAAAATATAACTAAATTCAAACTGCTTGAACTCAAAAATTATATAGAGAGATTATACAAGCACTTCTATCAGTGAGAGTAAATACTTTTTATTTTAACTCTAGCTACAAACGTTTTTGATCTATCGATCATTTTCAAGTAGCATTTTAACTGTAACACTTTCAAATTAGAAGAATATAATGGGACCATTCATACGGCTGCCATAGCAACTAGAATGTATTTTTTAAACTGTTGTTTAGCAATTTATTCTTTTGTTCCAATTTATGTTCTTCTGATTTGAAAGTGTTACAGTTAAAATGCTACTTGAAAATGATCGATAGATCGAAAACATTTGTAGCTAGAGTTAAAATAAAAAATATTTACTCTCACTGCTAGAAGTGCTTATATAATCTCTCCATACCATCTCAAAACTTGCCTACTAAAAGCCATGATAAACTTTTAACAGAATAGCAAGCTCATACTATTAAGCAGCATGACTTGAGAGCCCAAAAGAGAGCTAATATTCAACAGGAAATAAGAGGTAATACATGAAATTCTTTGTGTGGTTTGTATAGGCTCTATTTTGTTATCTTAATAAATACCAATTTCTTATCTCAGAAGACTCATTGGCTCCATATCAATGCCTGTCTAACCAACAAAATTTTAATGCCTGCCTAAATGACATAGAGGTTGTAGAATGTTTCTTGCAGCTAAATTATACACCTATAATTGAACCAGCTCCTAATCCTCCAGCTCATCCACAACAGATTGATCAAGAGGTTCAAGTTAATATGTTGGGTGCACCTTTCTCTCCCATTTGTGAAAATTTAAACACAGAAGCAAAATTGAAGCAACTGATAGGGATTGACTCATTTGCTCTACTGGATACTTTACAACATTTAGTAACCAAAATTCAAGGCATAAACACAAATATAAATCCACAGGTACCAATTATTTTAATTTTCATGAAATTGAAACTCAACATAACCTTTGATTGCCTGTCTATTTTTTCATCTGTTTCTTCTAACATGTACAGAAGATACTTTATAGCAGGGCTGTCCAACCCACAGCCTGTGGGCCGCATGCGGTCCAGTGCTATAATGAATGCGGGCCAACATAAAATGGTAAAATTCCTTAAAATATTGAGATTTTTATGTAATTTTTTTATTTTTTAAAATTTGCACGGCATTGTAATAAGTTTTATTAAAAAAGTGTTATTTACAACACCATAACATCAATTATCCCACTAGAAAGAAAAAGAAATGAAACACATTTCTTTTTCTTTACTAGTAGGAATATATAAAAATACTAAAAAAAAAAATTTAAAAAATAATGAAATTAATCAAATTTTTATTAGTTAAATACCTATCTACATTTCCTGTTTCCATTTTATCTATATTTCTTATTTCAGTGATTAAAACTTCTTGACTCACTGAATGATTTTTAAAAAATTTCTGAATGAAAAGAAGTCAAAGACTTTTATGCTATGACATTTTTGCTCATTTGTCATGGTGAATATCATATATTATACATTATTTATTAAATTTTTTGTTTAACAACTATCGTTAGAATTATATTTTATGTGCGGCCTGAGACAAGTTTTTTCTTCAAATGCGGCCCAAGGAGGCCAAAAAATTGGACACCCCTGGTATAAAATAAAAAATATAAACTTAGTTTTATTTTGAAAATAATAATAATGCTTTGTTGATGAATAAAATATTTATTAATTGTTTATTAAATAAGAAGAAAAGAATAAACACCAAATTAATCAATGCACTTACAAATAATAAAAATAAAAGTTTTTTTCCAAATTTAAATTTAGATTTGACACCTTATTTCTGGAAAAAAACACCTTAATTGAAAAACAGGATATGAAATAAATTTTTGTCATATTAAAAATTTTATTATTTATATACTAAGAAAATTGAAACTTTGTATCTATATTTCAACAATTTGCAATTTAACATTTTTATATTTTTATTTCTATACTACAAACATATTATCATCCTCAAATTATATTTAGATTTTAAATGAGCAAAAAAGTTGAAACTTGGCTCATGTATTGTCACCAACAAGGAAAAAATTTTTAAATATTTTTTTCTCTCATATTATAAAACTGTTTTGTTGTTATGCAAAATGTTTTCAATGTAATCAAGCTAAAAGATACTATTACTTTATGAATTCAAATGTCCAACTTATATGTGAATTCATCAAATAAGTGAATGCTTTGAAGCCATCAGACTAATAGATCAGATTTACTAACCGTATTATATTGGCAAGATGGTCCAGATCTATTCAGGATGATAAAACTTTTCACAAATGAAACTCATAAGATAAGCAAAGGAAAAATCAAAAACTAAAATTTTAGTTAGCTTAGAAACAAACTCAACCTAAACTGCTCTCATTTGCATCTAACTTAGTAAAGGTTTAACCACAAGCACTAATAAGCAGTCCAAAGTTATTTTTCAGAAAAACTTTGGACTGCTTATTAGTGCTTGTGGTTAAACCTTTATTAAGTTAGCTTAGAAGGCTGATAAAACAAAGTTATGTATGTTCAAATACTTCAATTCATTCTTTCTGATTTCTGGAGGTGAAATCACTAATTAAATTAGAAAACAGGAATATAATTCTTATTGTTTCTATAATGTCAGGAAAATGACCAATGTACTTTATTTCCATCTTCCAAAATTTCTCTTTGATGAAATAAAAAACTTGCTTGACATTAATACTTATGTAGAGTTTTAAAAACAATTAAATATGTTTCTTTTTTTTTATAATTTTGTAATTTTCAGATTTATATAAAAAGAAAACTTTTTATTTTCAAATCTTTGATTTTCTTTAAAATTTTGTATTTTAAAGAAAATCCAAGATTTTCTTTCAAATTTTTTAGATTTACCATTATCTTCATTTCTAGTTTGATACATCATGATTTTTCATTTATTTTCCTAGAAGAAAGTAAACATTAAATTATCACTGTCTTGCATGCTGAAAATTTTATCTATTTAAATAGAAAAAGAATGTTATAATTACTACTAATTAAGTCTTAATCTAACATGTAGAAGCAAAACTAATATTTTTATGAAAATAGATGGATATGAAAGTATTCACATAATTATTAGTCAAAATACTATTATTATTCCAATAATGCTATTAATCCAACCAGATCAGACCTTAACTAACTGGCTGCCAGTATTCAGAAAATAAAAAGCCATCCTTAAAGCCATTGTAATGACCGGGAATCTTTTTTCTTTCTTTCTAGATTTTTGTTATTTAGCAATCACAGATTACTTAATAGACAATATTAACCAGAAATTATTAAGCAACAGGGCTATTCTAGAGATCAACAGATGTGGGGCAGTCTATCCATATTCATTATGCAGTCATTAATTGATGAAAGATGGGAATTAATGAACTGTGATCAGATCTTTTTGAAAAAAATCATTTGATATGAAATCTAAATTTCATTTGGATCCTCCAGATGGAAATTTAAAATGCTTCTCCATGATCAATCTGCCAATGAACAGACGACTGCATTTTGAACAATGTCTTTGTAAGGATAATGAGACATTGTTTAAATTGCAATTATAATCTTTATTTGAAAACAATACAATGCATCTGTAGTGAATTAAATTTTCATCTCATGTTTTTAAACAACAATTTTTGATGCATTTACCAGCAGCATTCAGAAATTGATTACCAGCAACAGTTCACTTTGCTGTTGCCAGCAATGGATTCAGTCCCAAAACAAAAATAAAATATTTAATACAATTAAACTTCCATACAAAACTTTTTAGCAAAAATAAATATAATATAATGCAAAAATATTTAGTAAAATCAGATGCAACTATAATAAAAAACAAAATTTTAACTGGTTTTAGTTATATTAAATGCTCAAATTTAGTTTATTTAGAAATTCAATAGATGATGAAATAGAAAATGATAATGTTTACATTGATTGATTGAGCAAGCAAATATTGTTTAATTTCATTTTAATCATGAAACTCATTTGAATGAGCATTGAATGTAGAAATTGCTGAATCTGATTCTTCTTCTTTTTTTTTTTTAAATTATTGTCATGAGCAATAGATATTGATGTATACGGGTCAATTTGAACATTTTTTCATAATATGCCATTCAGGAACTTTATATGCAAATGATTTCTTTTCTAAAATGATTTTTTTTATAACATATGATTTCATTACAAATATTTCAAAAAAAATTCTTGAATTGAAATAAAAAAATTGACTAAAGAAGCAATATTCATCAGCATAGTATTAACTCTATCTGATTCTCGTTTTATACTAATTTCCAATTAGAGGTCATTAATTGGGAAGGATTATATTAGTATCAACAATGGGCAATTCATATCAATTTCCACAAGACTGACTAGTTGTTAAAGAATGGGATTTAATGGATAAGGCCCAACCTCTTCCAGAAAATCTTAAGATTCAGTTATGGAATTGAACCAGAATTCTCCAGGTGAAAAATAAATACTTCATCAAGTGCTCATCCAGCTGACAGTGGTCATTATTGCAAAACCATTGATGGCAACATCACAGATAAATTTCCAAATAAAATAAGTTGCATGGTTTTGATTTATGCAGTTTCACAGATATGCAAAAACTTAAGTCTTTTTTTGCTGAATTTTCATAAAATGCAAATAAAAATTCATTAAATAACTTACTTTTTTGCAAAGATATTATTTATGGCCTTAAATTAAATTGTTTTATCTATATTCAATTGCTGAATTTTCATAAAATGCAAATAAAAATTCATTAAGCAATTTACTTTTTTGCAAAGATATTATTTATGGCCTTAAATTAAATTGTTTTATCTATATTCAAAATATGCTCATAAATTTCATTTGGCCATTCAATTTGCTAATATGCCCATTTGTGTATATCAAATTTAAACATTGTTGCACTTTGTGTGATTTTTGATTTATATGGATATATTTTGGATAAATTAATTGTATAGGTTGGAGACTTACTATAATTGTAATTATAACTACAAATTGTTGTAAATATTCCTACTTACAACAATTTGTAGTTATAATGACAATATGAGCAGGGATCCCCAATTTATAATACTTATAAGTTGAGGTAATCCCTGAATACAAATCTATTGATCATATTTAAAACAATATCACAGAATAAAATTGATTTAATTTCATTTTAATCATAATACTCACTTAAATCATAATTAAACTGTAATGTGTTAATTGCATTTCTGATATCTCCTGCACAACTATTTGCAAGTTCTTCTATGAAATGTTTTGCTTCTGTGTTACTTTTACAATTTATCTAATTATAATAATAAAATAAATATGCAATAACCTTAGATTATCATTATCATGATAGATTATTCACTAATAATGATTAAAAAAAATACATACACCTGATTCTTCCATTATTCTCTGTAAGGCCTTTACAACTAATGATGGTGCAATAGGATTGAAACTAATAAAAACAACAGTAACTATTAAAAATAAATAAACAATATATTTCAAAATTTTTTGACTTATATATAATATAATAATTTAAATTTTAGAAACAATTATTTACCTAATGCCTGATATATTTAATAATTCTTTAATATGTCTAGGAAAGAGAAGTTGTTCAAGTGACTGTCCTCTAGAGTTATCAGTAATTATAAAAATTATGGGGCATTTTCCCAATCTATGATATTTTCTTGATTAAATAAAAAATTAAATTATTACTTTTACACAAAAAAACTTAATTATTTTAAAATTTTATGTCTAATTATAATTTTAACTTACTGAATCACATTATGAAATTGAGAGGAATCTCTTAGAAAGACATTAGGATATTCCTATATGGATAATAAAATCAAAAATGCAATATATGCAAAGAAATGAATTTAATAGTAATACTAAACATATTTATTATTAATGTAATTAATTATATATTATATATCAGAAAAATATTTTTTGACTTGAACAGTTACATTAAATAAAAAAAATGGTTTTTAAATTATTTAAACTAAATGTTAAAATTTACCTCAACAAGAATTATCTTATTTTTATTGTAATTGGTAAATAAATTGTATTTGTTTGTTTTCAACACAAAACGAGTGAACTGAGTACATTGAGATTCATGATACAAAACATTTTGATCTCTTTGCATTTCTGAAAAAATTGATAAATTACAAATTATAACATTGATGCAAATTAATTAATCAATAAATTATTCCACAATTTGCATTTTATACAATTAAAATGATTAAAATATAAAATGATAAAAAATAAAATAAAATTTATTTATGGCTTAAATAATATGTTTTAAAACAGATAAAACATGTTTTAAATTATATTTAAAACAGATTTTAATTGTTTTTAATTTTATCATAATTTTATTTTTATTTATTTCAAATATTTTCAATAATACATTAAAATTCTAAAATCAGAAAGTTTGTAAAAATTAAACATTGGTATATAGATACGATATGAATTTTACAAAAATTATGATAGTGTTTAATGTAATTTTTAATAAATTTTTGTAATTTGTTCATCCTGGCGGATATTCTCTAAAGAAAGAAATTTCTGCTGTCAAATATCCAACTATGAGCGGGAATACATGAAGACTTTTGTTTTAACTGTTGGCCACTTCGGGTTTTGACTAGGATGATATTCTCTAAAGAAAGAAATTTCTGCTGTCAAATATCCAACTGTGAGCGGGAATACATGAAGACTTTTGTTTTAACTGTTGGCCACTTCGGGTTTTGACTAGGAAAAATTAGAAATTCCGGACTTTGAATAAGAAATGTTCGGCATTTCCGAGTTCAGCCTAGGAAATACTAGAACGTATGACCAGCATTAGGACGTTCTCATTTTAACTAGGAAATTCTATTTCTTAAATTCGGGTTTGTCCTGTAACATATATATTTTGATAACTTAAATATATTTTTTTTTACATATTAGCTCTCTGTCTAATCTATTGTACAAAACTAATAATAATTGTATGATGAATCTTTGATAATGTTTATTGGCATTAAGCTAACATTTAGTATTAAGTGAATGCTTATTATGTGAGAAACATAACAATATTACAGATGTAAATTTATATTTCTAAATTTTATTGAGAGTTGATAGATTATTATTTGAGTCTATAGATTTTTTTCATTATATCAATTGGATGAATTGTTCAAAGCTGGTAATTTTTTTCTATTTGATATTTTCAAAAACTTTATTTTAAACTATGATTTTGTATTCTCTGTTTATTAATTTTTTAATAAATGCTATGTAGAGTAACCTGAGGCAAAAGTTCGCAGCGGGTAAAAGTTCGCAATGCATGAATTTTAATATTAGAGTTGTGGAATCTGGCAGCACTGATTGTCAGTCGACAAGGGAAGATAGAAAAGACAAATGTAAGAAATTTCATGGCTGTACTTCATTTCATCGTTGAACAATGCGGTAAGTACTGAAATTACTAGTTTTGATCTTATATTCTTATCTTAAGGAATCAGTATTATCCATAAAAATTGATCGGTAAATGTTTTAATTAACATGTCGTCTAAATGAATTGGAATTAATCTTATCAAATGTACTAGTATTAATTCTCAGTTCTACTCACAGGTGGCAGGATTGATAAAAGAGTGGTAAAGTAGCCTATGGGGCAAAGATTCGCAAGTATAGTGGGGGCAAGAGTTCGAATGCGAACTTTTGCCCCAAAACAATCTAACGAGTAAAACATGTTTAATAAATCTGTAGTATTTTATTTTTTCTAGTTTTTGTTAAATTAGTAATGAAAACTGATTAAACCGACTATTAAAATCAAAAATAGCAATCATAAAATGGAAAGAAATTTTGTTTTTGTTCATTAAGCCATGTTGATGTCATGTTTTGATTTTTTTTTTAAATTTTTATACCAAAACACTTATACAAAACACGTTTTATTAACTTTTTATTCCAAAATATAACTTTATATTTATTGCCTTATTTATTTAATTCTTTATTTTTAGAAATTATATGAGAAAAACCAACCGAAAACCAATTGATGAGGAACAAAACAGATTAGTTCCAAAAAGAGATTAGCCCAAGCATCAACGTTTATGGAAAAAATAACTTGTCCAGCATGTGAAGAAGAATACACTGATCCTCCAAAAGAAGACTGGATCCAGTGTCACTCCTGTGAAAAATGGTGCATTGATGCCTGCTCAAACTACGCAGGTCTGGGCAGTTTTATTTGTGATTACTGTTAAAGTTAAAAAACAATTAAAAACTATTAAACAACAATTGTAAGCTGTTAGTTTTATGGTGAAAATAAAACCTTTTTTTTGGAAAATTCTCGTTGCATTTTTTACCCCATAATATACGAACTTTTGCCCCACATACAGGGTAAAAGTTCGAAATTGGCAGCTTCTAGAAATTTGTTTTTTGTACGTGTTATGATGGGTAAATTCACATAATGTAATTACCTATCGAATAACAAAGGATTGTAGTATTTTATTTCAAAACTATGCGACTTTCAGTTTATAACCAGGGATTTTATGCAAGCCTAAACTTTAAGTGCAAACTTTTGCCTCACGTTACTATACTGTTTTATCGTCAAAAGTGTTCTTCCTTTTATCCATTTTGATACTTTTAAGATTTTTTTATGTAACTTGTATTAACAAATACATTAATTTTTTCAAAGTTTTAAATATTAATTACAAAAATTAAACTCAATATGTACATATGCATTATGTATAATTCTAATAAAACAATCAATCAGTCAATTATTTAGCAATTATTTTACCAAATTACACATTTTTTTTCTGGATTCATTCTTGAACCTTTCTTACAATTAAATGCTTTTGAAAATTCCTCCATATTGGAAAGTGTGCCAATTACTCTATAAAATAAATATCATTACTTGATATATTTTATATATAAAAAAAATCTAATTGATATTTGAAATCAAATTAAAAAAATTTTTTTTTAGTTAATATAGAAGATATTTAAAAGAAATTGTTTATTTGTATAGGATATGCTTATTAGCATTCTTTTGGACATTTGTTGGCATTTATATTCAAAGCACCAGAGTAAAAATCTGTTTGGTTAATGGGATGTAGTGAATGTAAGCTTCCATAAGTGTAAAATTGATATAAACAAACAGATTGCACTACCATCTATAAAATAGTATTATACAAATCAAATTTACATAATAGTAAATATATATATACTTTATACAAAAGAACAGTTTACTATATAATAAATGCACTGTGTATTTACTATATAATAAACTGCATAATTACATGATTATTAGTGTGAATTACTATATAAAAACGTTAAACATAAATTCTTAAAGAATTTGAAAAATAAAATTTAATATTACAATACTATATTACATACAGTAAAGTATTACATCAATTTCATCTAAACTTAACTTTAGTTAAGTGCACATTGATGTTTGCAAACTACTTCTATTCATGGTAAATACAGATGGCATACTATGTTTTTTAATTTAGATCCCAGATTCCCTGACTAATTATTACTATATAGTATTATTTTTATTATTTGTTCTTTGTTGTCAGATCCTAGACTCTATCCTGGAAATCCTTTTTGTAGTGCATTTGACATTTGTTCTAAACTTGTTCATAAACTTTTAATTAAATTAGGTCTTATATATTAATATTATACAATTATTACGTTTATATATATATTTTTTATAATTGTTAACTGATGATATGTAATCATGAAAAATACAACAACATATTATAAAAATTATATAGAATTTAGATAATATGTATAATTAAATCATAAAAATAACTAAAAATTGTATAATCTAAACTCAAAGAAATCAATACAATCATTGATTAAAATCTGTGGGAATGGAAGTTACCTTCCACAACTTAATGTTATAAGGTTAGAAGAAATACAAAACAAAAGGAGAAAATTGAGTCAGTGAATGGAGGGGAGAGGAGGAAAAAACGAATGGCAGATACAAAATGGTAACAATGGAGATAAGAGAGCTGAAAAAGAACAAACTACAGTCCTCTGGCTTAACTGCCAAATCAGGTGGTGAACCAATTCTGTCAAACTGCGAAGAGGAGAACATCTAAAGCCCATCTTCCTGAAGAAGACTTTACGAAAAATAATCTATCTCCCAGATATATAACTTCTGACATGAACACATATGCCATGCACGTTAGGTATAGGTGTTGATTTCCTTAGGTTATACATGTTTTATAATAGTATATTAATAAACACATTTTATTTTTTATTTAAAATTCTAAAATCAGTAGTTACTTTCTTCCTTTCTATCTTGGATCCATGTAGCCACTTACCCACACACCATAAAGATCAGCTATTGACTTGTAACCCACGAAACTTACATTGTTAATGTTAATGTATTACGATACATTATGTAATGTGTATCATAATACACTAACAACACTAATGAAGTTTTGCTATTTAGCAGGTATATAATATAGGTTTTACATATGTTGTTCATACAATGTGAAATTTCCATAAAGTCCAATTAGCTGGAATGTATCCAAGATATTAAATAGTGCATATTTGTAATTTTCTGATAATATGCTCTATCTATAAATATCATTCTAATGTCTTTCTCTAGATCAATGATCTTAGATTTTTTCCAGATACCCTCAATGTATTGTAATACATTATATATGAACATATTTTTAATGACAAAAAATCAATCTGACGGGAAATTCAAAAGTAGGTAGAGTATATATTTATCCTATTGTATTTCAATAATTAATTAATTAATAATTATTGTAAAATATGACACAGAAGTGAAATATGATGTAAGTACAATGATCTTTTAATAACATTCTTTAAAAATTAGGTCAATAAAACCTATCATTAATCAAACAGAGGAAAGGTATTTTAAAGGAACATTCATTTAGGATGATTGGCTGTTGACACTTTTCATCATAAAAACATAATTTATAATATTTAAACAAAATTTTAATAAATAAATGTTATAAGAATATATTCTAGCATTAATATTAATATAAATATGGATAAGCAATGTCTGATTCTATTGTTCATGTTTTGTATATGACACTTGCAAATAGTATGACATCATAGTGTCAGATATCCCAGACATGTGAAAAAAATCTGCTTGAAATCCTATAAAGTTATAATGCAGAAATATCAGAAAATGTGTGAGAATATATTTTGCTACACAACATGTTATCATGATATTTTTCTAATTTTATTATTTTTATCATATATCATGTGTTTTATATGTTTATTAGGTTAGTTTTAGTTAAACTGCCAAATTGCATGATGATGGGTAAACTAGAAGTTGAATGATGGAGTTCAACAAGTCAAGCCCAGACTTCTGAAAGATTGAATGCAACCTCTTACCATTTTGGAGAATCTGAATTTCTCCAACATGGTAAGACTGCTTTGGATGCATAATAAAAGACTGCTTTATCATGCATCCATCCAACCAACTTATGTGCTTATTCTTTAAAATAACTATTTTTAGTATTATAAATTTGACATACTAGTGCTATATGAGGCATGCTCTAACATATGTTTTAAATGATCACAGAATGATCTATCTATATAAATTAGGATGTTTCTGTATATATAATAATTTTATGTTTAAATAGTAATTTTTTTCCAAATTGAGAAGAAATAAATTTAGTGATGATTTTAACCTGACTTAACATTCTAATATAGGCAAATTATGAATGAATCACTAAATTTGTTTTAAAAAACAGATTATATATCTTATACAGTACATTTTATATTTACCTGTATTTTTCAATAGCATGTTCATTTTTGTTTAAATCTCTCAAGAAATCAGGAGAATAAACAGAACACCAAATCTTTAAAGAAAAAAAAATTTGTTTATTCAATTATCATTAAATTTGAAAACATATAATTATCTTTCAAAATAAGCACATTTAATTTCATAGAAACTGTAATATTAAATGTAATTTAAACAATGAAACAGAATATATTCTTTTAAATCATTAAATTTTCAAGTATATTGATTTATTCTTACATTTGCAAATGATAAAAAGAATAGTTGAGATGAGTCAAAGTCAAGTCCAGGAAGCAACTTTTCTTTCCCATATTTCCTTTCCCAGTTTTGATAAGCCTAATCATAGAACAATAATTCATTGAAATTTAAATTAATTAAACAATTTTATTAACACTTAAAACTGTACTTGGTAAGATTGTCTTAGACCACCATTATCGGCAATATTTTCTCCAAGTGTTATTGTTCCATTAACCTTAATAAAAATTTTAAAATGTTGAGCTAAAAGTATTTAATTCTTTATTATAATTTAACTGTAAGAAAATATAATTACTTACATTTTCATTTATTTCAGGTATTTTATAATTATTATATTGATCAATAAAACATTTAGATTTTTCTTGAAACTTTTTTTTAGTATCTGGACTCCACCAATCATATAAATCACCATATTTGTCTCTATGACTTCCTAAATTAATTACAATAATTTATATACATTGAAATCTACTATTACATTGAATCCATGTTATCAAATCCATTGAATTGTGTAATATATATATATAATTAATTTGACTAATTAGAAATTTCTTATTAGAATATATAAGTTGGATACCTAAAATTTATGGATTACTCACTACTGATGTTGACTAGAACCCTATATATTATCTCAATAAACATAATGAACACAAAATTGAAAGAATCAGACGAAAAAGTACACTTCCTCTATATCAGACCATTAGGTCTGGGAATTGAACTCAATTCAACTGCATTGACCAATAGCAGAATTTATTGATGACATTGTTTTTGTAAGTATGAGTTGATCATAAGTGAAGGACTACCTGGATGTATTCTATTTTATATAGATGGATGACTACAATAAGACTACTAAATATGTTTTATAAATGTAGAAATATATTTTAATGTGCTTTTGTTTTATTTCTTTATTTCTGTTAAATTTTCATTGAACTTGTCTTTATTAAATTTTATTTATAATCACTTTAACTTTTTTGCAATTTTATAAATTATTTAATCTGTTTATCTATAGATGTTGTTATGAAAATTACTATCTGTTACCTTCATTATCAAATCCATGTGTTATTTCATGACCAATTAGAGCACCAATGGCTCCAAAATTCAGATACCTATTAAAAATATAACAATTTATTACTTTTAAAACTCTATACAATACAAAATTTACATTTGAAATATAGTGTATATAAAGTTTGACTTGTTGAAATATATTTCAAAAGAGTCAAAACTTTTGAAGTTTAATATATTTAAACAAATTAAAAAATATTTTAATGAATAAATAAACCATATAATGGTCTTCTATGTAAATTAATGATTCATTAACTAAAAGTTTAAGTCTTTAATGAGAACATTAAAAAAATAATTGTTTCAAAGAATAAAAGTTGTATTTCCATTAAAAAACTAGTTCTGATTAAAATTTTTTATATTTTATATACAGCATATTGTAGGAAACAGCATTATGTTATATAAAATAATCCATTGTGAAAAATTAATAGAAATGAAGTGTAGTTTCTAAGAAATAACTTTTTCTAGATATAATTATTGAGAGCAATTCAATTTTACTTCTTTATATAAAATAATCCATTGTGAAAAATTAATAGAAATGAAGTGTGGTTTCTAAGAAATAACTTTTTCTAGATATAATTATTGAGAGCAATTCAATTTTACTTCTTCTCTCAATTAGAACTGTTTCAAAAATATATCTATTATGTTCAGTTTTTATCAATGATGTATAATGTTACAATAATTATATTCAAATGTGACAAATAATTTTAAGAGTATATAAATTTTTTTACTGAAATAAGAGAATAAAGGACCTTCAAAACCTATAAGAATATACATTGAATGATAAAGAACAATGTCTAAAATTTGAATATTCTATGATGTTTTAGTCTTAATATGTTTTCAAACAGAAATAGCAATTGTATAATACCATTTTTTGATTTGTTCACTATGTTTTAGAAAAGCACTTACCATACTATTATTATATGCTATTTATTAATTGGTATCAGCCCAATTCCCATTGGATAAATTCTCAAGAAATTTAGTATAGTATTTAGGTTTTTATAATATATAGAAATTTATAATATTTAGGTATTTAGGTTTTAGAAATCTATCAGGCAAATTCTATTTTGTTCCAATTCAGATTATTATAACAGTTCTTAGAGAAGAAATTAATTATGGGCTTTTATATTCTATTCTTCTAAAAAGAATCATTTAAGAATGCTGGGAATTATTATTAAATTATAGAAATTTATAATGACTGTTTACTCTTGCATTGATCTTCTAATGCACTGAATAGTAACATTCAATATTGTCATTTCTATTTCATAACCATTATCTAATTTGAACCTGAAGTTTGGATCACATTTCATTACTTTTCCATTCTTCATCTATACAATACTTCATGCTACTGTAATGATAGTCTTCAATATCATTATATTACAGAGAAACTAAAAATTGGTCATGGAACAAAACAACTAATTTTTCACAAATATAACAAATGTGTTTGCATTATTATTTACATAGAGTGTAAGTGCATATGTTAATTTGTAAAATATGATAAAAATCGTAAATAAATATCACATTATTCATTTATAATATATAATTTCAAAGAATATTTGATCTCCTACATGAATAATGGAGGTTTAGCCATTATCAATCAATGAGTAGTTAGCTTTATTGATTTACAATAAATCACAAAATAGTTACATTCTTTGATACCAGTGGGAATGGTTTAGTGCATCTATTTCCTTGGAATTGTTATATGCATAATTGTTGAAATTGTTGATGAATGAATGGTTTTGTTTATTAATCCAACCAGTTTATATAAAATAATTTGAGATATTTGCTGTACGAAATAATATTAATAGTTGAACTTTGTTTACTGTAAGATTAAAGGATTACAAATTTAGTGAAATAAATCTTTGAAAGATCCATTATTTATTTCTTTTTACTCAAAATGTAGATAATTTTATAAAAAGAAATTTTATTAATTATAGTTTATAACATATTCTTCAAGATAAAAATTTGCAATAAATATCCATTATATATAATTTATAGGAGTAAATATAGATTTGATTTCATGTAAAATAAATGATTAGAAAAAGCATTTATAAAGTTATATTTTCACATTTTCCAAAAGTATTTAAAATTTCTTTTTCTTTGCTTTAAAACTATGCTGTTCTTTCAGGAAATCCATGAACATTGCTTATTTGTTTTGAATTTAACATAATTAATTAATATTGAAGATAAAATTGAATTAAAAGGCCACTATATAAAATATTAATTAAATTTCAAAATTTTATACATTAATTTTAAAATATCAGTATTATTATGATCAAAATTTATTAATATTTAAATATAAAGATTAATTTTAAAGAGTTTTTTCAAAAACTCTTTAAAATTAATCTGTATATTTACTGTACAGTACTTGTATTAGATATATGAATTATTATTTTTTATAATAATAATTGCACACACACATAATATATATATTTTCACTTATGATATCAAATAATTAAATGATATTATAAGTATATATATATTATGCCCAAAAACTGAAAAAAACAGCCATAATGCATTGTGGCTGTTTTTTTCAGTTCAGCAATGTCATTAGTCTAAATTTATGTGTTATATATGTTATGCCGAAAAATCAAAATCACACAATGAACAAAAAAACAGCCACGTGTTGTAGTTATCTCATGATTGCCACAAAGTGAAATAATGTAGAGGATCAGCTTTTTGCCATTTGGAACTGGCCACAATATGTTGTAACCAGTTCCAAATGGCAAAAAGCTGATCCTCAACATTATTTCACTTCGTGGCCATTGTGAGTTAACCACAATACATTATAGGCAACTCTGCCAAAATCAATACACATTCTGAGTGTTTTGAAATTGGCCACAATGATTGTGACTGTTTTTTTTCAATCATTATGCGATTTTGGTTTGGAATACCACAACATGTTGTAGCTATTTTGGAACTGGTCACAACGGCATTGTGGTCGTGCAAATGACTAAAATGCTGATCCATCAATATTATTTCACAGCATGTTATGGCTTCATAGAGCCCTGGGCAAATTTGAATTTGGGTCCTTATGTATATTGTTGAATTATTCTTCAGGGGGAAATCCCACGTCTCTGGTATACTCTTACCCAAAAAGCTAAATAATAATAATTGTAGATATAATTTTATTAAAAATAAAACAAAATTACATGTATGACATTTATAAAGAACTTTTATATTCATCGTAGATTAAATAATTCATTGAAAATCGTACTCATTTAACGAAATTTCTTTTAAGTTGATATTATTAATATGGCAAAATAATTTAAAATATTTTGATAAGCTTCAACACATTTTTGAATGTCTGATATCAATTGATTGAAGATAGCATTCAAACAATTCATTATAAATCCTTATTTGCCTGCCAATTGAATATCCTCATCTCCATCCCTTTTCTCATCAAAATATAATTTTCTTTTGCCTTTTCTCCCTTTAATTTCATAATTTACTCATAATTTTTATTATTTGTTAATGCAAAACAATCTGACTCTATAATATCAAAAAATTCATTATTGTTTAAATTGTAAAAAACGAGAATGTCTTCTGATATGTTATACAGACTGTTATAATAGTTGTCATTCCCGTGGTACAGACAGTACATATGGCTGTTTGCTGATATCAACATAGTATGTCAACAAGTATATTGTGTATTATTGTATCAACAAGAAGTTTTTAAGTTACAAACGTTGTTTAATAAATAAAGAGAAAATTTGATGATTAGCAACTATATTATCTATTTAAGATTGACAACTATAACAGTAAATGATATCTACTACTTATCAACAATAACCAGAGCAAATGAAATTGAATTTTATTCTTATAACCTGTTTCAGGGGATGGTTTCTTTTTTCAGATAAAAACAATAAAAATTTAATTATACATTTGCTCTAGTTATTGTTGATAAGTAGTAGATATCATTTACTATTGCGCTTATTTCATCGCTGGAGGGATCTGAAAGTTGAGCCCTCATCAGCAGAATAGGGAGCAAAATGAGACTCTAAGGTCCCATAGAAAATATGTTACGGGATATGGTTATTGCAAAGGGCTGGTCTGTACATGGCAATGTGCTCTGCCCTGTGCCAAGGTATTTATATTTCATATGTTGCCATATACCTGCATCACAACTGCAATCTAGGGTCCCCAGATATGGGACAGAAATTTAATTTTTTTATTACAAAAATGAATTTATAAAATATTGATTTGGGGACTTTGGGGCCACCTGTTGATGGAGCCCTATGCAATTGCCTTTTTTGCCCATAGGATAATGCGCCATTGCTTCATGGCCAGCATGAGGTAACCACAACATGTTGAGGCTGTTTTTTTGTTCATTGTGCAATTTTGGTTTTTGGGCCTAATATACATAACACACAAATTCAGACTAATGACATTACAGATAATATGGATATATAATCTATCAACTTCCTTACCAAAAAACTTATTAGGATTAAAGCTAACTGTTCACTCAATATATGCTAATTATTATAAATGTATATCATAATTTTTATAAAGTATTCAGAACTTTTGTTATTCTGATTAAAAAAAAAATAATACAAAATAGAAAATAAAGAAACAAAATGCACAATCATTTTCATAGTTATTATTTTTTGTTGCAACACAATTCATCTTCTGTAATTTTGTTCAAACTTACAAGATTTGAACTCAGTCTTGTGAATAAAGTACAGTATATTAGGATAAAGAGGATTTGAAAATTAAGAAATTAAGAAATTAAGAGGATTTTGAAAATTATTTTAGATCAAGCAGATGACATAAAATGTTAGGAGATAAATAAACTGATCTAAATTTGAATATTTTATATGTTTAATGATTAATAATGAATAAATTTTTATATGAAATATTTAAAATTTTATATACCTAAGTAATCTTGTACCATTTTCAACTTTTGCACTGTACAGAATAAGTTGAATTAGTTCATTTAGTAACTGATTCAAACAGCAGCATTCATTTGAACTGATTCATATTTATTTGATGCACTCTAATATAAATTCTCCTATATTTATGAGGGTCTGTTTTGATGCTCATTGTACGTCAAAAAATTAAGCTGAAAATGATTGATCCTAACTAAAAATTTTTATAGTAATAGCAGATAATGAAATCCTCCAAGGTGGTAAACTATTGTTTTATCATGAGGATATTGATCTGCAGTAAATTTTTAATAAAACAGGAAAAGTATTTTTAGCCAATATACTATGAAAATAGTCAAGTTTAGAATATCATAAATGCAATTGTAAAATTGGATTATCATAAGTAATCAAATACTATATAAATAATTATAAGTAATCTTGAATAATGAAAGACATTAATATAAATGAATAAATTGAAATAATAATATATTAAAAAATTATTACCATGGTCTATTCAAATCATAAAATGGAAGATTTTGGATAGCAGCAGGAAAAGCTGAAAATAAAGATTTCAAGATTTTCATATACTAAAATTTTAAATAATACAGTAAAACCTTGTTAAATCGATATTGGTTAATTTAAATTATTTGTTAATTTGAAGTAAACTATAGTCCCCAATACCAAATATGCAATTTTTAATTATAATGACAATGAATAATTCAAAATATGGTTAATTTTTAATTCAAAGCTGCATTATAGCCCATCAATGACCTAAAATATGCATTATTCAAAATTATTTTGTGAGAAATTAAATTAATTAGTTAGATTGCCTGCAGATATATACAGGGTGTTTTCTAGCACCCATACCACTCTTTTTCCTCGGAAACGCACAATAAAATGAGGTTAGTTTTATAAAAATTGCTATAGTTAATTACTTCTATGTTTATTTCTGATTTTTTTTTCTAATATACATTGGAAAAAAATTTAGAGTTTTAGAATTTGAAATATTTAATAATTGGTCCACATTAAATTTAGCATGTTAAAAGATAAATATTAAACTATATAAAAAAACAACATTTTTTTTATATTTTATAAGAGAAAGTACAATATGTCACAACTGCTGCATAGCTGAAGTGATTGTAAGATGCATTCCAATTTTAGAAATGTTAAATATGAAAAAAATGTCTCTTTGAATTCATGAAATACAATAAATTTATTAACACACACACACACAATTAAATGAGGTTAGTTTTATAAAAATTGCTATAGTTAATTACTTCTAAGTTTATTTCTGATTTTTTTTTCTAATATACATTGGAAAAAAATTTAGATTTTTAGAATTTGAAATATTTAATAATTGGTCCACATTAAATTTAGCATGTTAAAAGATAAAGTGAAATCCAAATATATAAAAAAAATTTTCCTGTAATAAACGAAATAAAAATCTAGTGTTCTACTTGAAAAATAACCATTGAATATTTGTTAATCGATTAAAGTATTGGAGAACGATATATCTGCATTGAATTAATCATTTTCTCAAATAAAATACTAACACGGGGGGGTGCCAAACATGGCCACTCCGATTTTGCGATTTTTACATATGTTGTTGTACTACCCTCCCACAAACCCATGGTAAAATGATACAACATACTTTTCAAGCATTCCCATAAAAAGGAGTTTAGAGTTTTCTAGGTTGTTTATATACCAATTGATCATTAACACATTAAAGCACTATGAAGCAGTCCTAAAAGTTTTAAAAGATTTTATTTTAAGTAACGTTTTCACTATGCCATCCTCAACTCATAGTGTCCATTTAGACAGTGGACAGGGAGAAGTCTATATTGGAACCACTGCCAGGAATTTAGAAGATAGGATCGCTGAACATAAAAGAGATATAAAGAAGGCAAATTTAACTACTCCCCTAGCAATTTGGAAGTTGATTGGAACGGTGCTAGGGTAATTAAACAAATTTATGACGCTAATGAGTTGATGGTGGCTGAAGAATTACAGATATATAAAGGGAGCAGACAAGGTTGATTGGATGAGAAACAAAAAGATACGGTTCCAAATGCCTGAAAGTGTGCTGTAAAAGGAAATAATTAAGATAACAGAAACATCTAGTGTAAGAAAGATGGAAATAATCTCGATGACTAATGAAATATAAATTAGTAGATCTTATTGTTATTTTATGTATTAATTATTAATTTATAATGTTTGATTTTATTTTAAAAAATTTTTTGAGTTTAATTGAACTTTTTAAATATTTTTAAAAAAGTATGTTTTCTGTTCTAGAATGCGTAACTGTTATTTGTTGTTCTTATTAATGAGCTGAGGATGGCAAGAAATTGCTGAAAACGTGCAAAGTCGCAGATTTTAACGAATGTTAATACTATTAATTATAATCTAACTTAGTGGTCCAATGACACTGCAAATACTACAAAACAATCTAACAACAACTATTGTTAACCGGCAAAAACAAAACCAGAAACTGGAACTTGCAACTAGAAGTACTGATTAAGTGTTAGATTGAAAACAGCAAACAATGTTAGAAACTTATACTAATAATTGGAATAAATTCTCAAACACAGTTAGATAAAAATAATATAAAATTTATTAGACTCAAAACACTTACAAAAAGTGTTAATAAATGCTTTATTGGAACTATAATAAAGCAGCAATCAATTAAACAACAAAACTTGTATAATTCAAATCTAATATCAACAATCCAATTATGAAAACAAGAAATAAACCTTAAGTACTACTAAAATCTACTACCTCCACCACCGATTCAAACTTCAATCAATCGTAGACCATTTATAAGAATTTGAATGCCACTTGGTTAACCTTACATTGATACAACACCTCGTTGTGTTGTTGGTTGTGTCGGCTTTTATATCGAGTGACGTACAGTCCCGTGTTTCTTCATTTACATAAATACACGTAACAAATTTAAATTTATTAGTTTACAGAGTTATTCATTCATGTCATCCTCTTTACAATTAATATGTATAGTGAACAAAACATTGATACGGATCATTCTTACATTGGCATGTCAGCTCAGTGGTAAAATTAGTTAGATGATGTCTCATCTAACTAATTTTACCACTGAGCTGTCATTGGCCGGGACAGCTGTCATTGGCCGGGACAGCTCTTCTGGAGGACAGTTTCCGATTCCATAACACGTGATTGCTAACTATTATGACGAAGAAGATGATGTCATTGGCCTCTTCTGGAGGACAGTTTCCGATTCCATAACACGTGATTGCTAACTATTATGACGAAGAATGTGAAAGTAGGTCAACTCTTAAAATAAAATATAATATGTTAGATAATAATGAAAATAACGATAAATAATAAAAGTGCATAATAAAATAAGCAGGACAGGTCAGAGTTAATTTCCTCACAAACATTACTCAGAATAAAATCTTTTAAAACTTTTTAGGACTGCTTCATAGTGCTTTAATGTGTTAATGATTATTTACTGATAAGAGCAGTTTCATGAGGGATTTTTCATTACCGATTGATATTAATATTTTAATTAGTTTCGCTGTAGCACGATGGGTTTACCATTTGATTAATATAAGGTGTTATTGGAAAGTTGCAGGTTTGAATCAATCTAAGAATTTAAGAATCTTTTAAATAAATTTAAGAATATTTTTAAGAATTTTTTTTTTATCAAAACTGAAATGGATTAATGATAAATTATTATTTTGTGATTATTTAATTTTTTGTTATGCCTTTTAAATTTCTATCACAAATATTAAATACACATATAAAGGAATGTAATTAATAAATAAACTTTTTTACCCAAAATATTTATTTTAATTAACAAATATAGATATTATTCCTCATCAGGAACCACTTCAATCTCTATGACCGATGTGCATCTATTCGGATGATACTCATTATAAAATACACAAAACAGAATATTGTTTTACAATGCACACATTTTATGAACCCTATATTTCTACAAATATATGGCGTTTTCATTATTGAGATAGAAAAACATATTTTATTGACATTTAAAAATAAAGTCATGCATTATTATCTCAATTTAATTTTGTTCTTAAAGTAAAAAAATTTTAATAAATTAAAAAAAAAAAAATATTTAATGACACAATTTCCTGGAAGAGAATTTTTCAATTCTTTAAGAAAATTTAAATATAAATTTCTGAGTTTAAAACGTTATAATAAATAATTAGATAATAAAATCTATGCAAAATTTTTCCATATGTCTAATTGTAAAATAAATTATAAGATATTGTATATTTTTAGTAGTAAAATTTACTTTATTTTCTTAATATAGAGCTGTTGAAGATAAAAATATTGGTCCTTTAGTCAAAACAATTATGACTAGATGCATTCATTGCACTAGATGCATAAGATTTGCTAGTGAAGTTGCAGGAGTTGACGATTTAGGTACAACTGGTCGGGGTAATGATATGCAAGTAGGAACTTATGTAGAGAAAATGTTGTTATCAGAATTATCTGGAAATGTTATTGACCTATGTCCAGTTGGAGCCTTAACATCAAAACCATATGCTTTTACTGCTCGTCCTTGGGAAACAAGGTATGAATTACATATATTATTAAATTATTTAAATAAATTTATATAATGCAATTTACAATTTTTTTAAATAGAAAAACAGAAAGTATTGATGTTTTAGATGCAGTAGGTAGTAATATTGTGGTAAGCACAAGAACAGGAGAAGTGTTACGGATTCTTCCTCGTCTAAATGAGGTAAGAATTTTCTAAATTCCAATTAATTTGCAATATTTTATTACAGTATTAAGAGAATTTCTATTATTTTGTTTTTATATAGGAAATAAATGAAGAATGGATTTCTGATAAAACTAGATTTGCATGTGATGGACTAAAACGACAACGCTTGACAACTCCAATGTGTAAAAAGAATAATTGTCTTGAACCTTGTACTTGGGAAGATGCTCTTGTTTTTGTTTCACAGAAAGTTAGAATAATTTTATTAATTTAGCCAAATCACTTTATATATTTTACATAAATTTTATATTTTTAGTTACAATCAATTCCAGGACAAAATATCTCAGCTGTAGTTGGTGGATTAGTTGATGCTGAGGTATAAATCTTTATTTGCAATTTATTATTATTAAAAATATTTAATTGTTGAAAGATAATTTAAAATTTCTAGGCTTTGATAGCCCTTAAAGACTTATTAAATAAATTAGGAAGTGAAGGATTATGTACAGAAGAAATATTTCCTATGGATGGCTCAGGGTAAGAATATTCTTTACAATTTAATAAAAAAATTTTTATAGACTGTTAAATGGTAGCAAATATAAAAATTTTTTGACTTAATTGAAGTGTGATTATCATAAATCAAGAATAGTTACAGTGGGTGGCCAAATTATTATACTCAACAAAATTTATATAAATATATTAGCTTTTTAGTTATATAAGAATTCTTACTGAAATCAAACTTAAATATAATATTCATATACAAGTCTAATTAATGTAATGTTTGTAATATAAATTTGTATTATTTATTTTATATTGTTATAGATGATTGTTAAATAGAATATTTAAAATACTTCAGTTACATAACTATTACTAAGGAATGTAATCATAATTTTTCTATAATTCTTAAATTTTTTCAATAATAGTTTCTCCAATTTAACCTCCATAATTAGTAAAAGATCTTCACAAAATTCTTCAAGATTCTTGTACTTCACAAAATATAATGTCAGTTTTTTAAAAATATTCATTAGAAATCTATTTAAAGTCATATTTGTATAAATTGCATGTTACATAAATTGACACAATATATTATCTTAATAAATATAAAGAACACAAAACTACAAAAACCAGACAGAAAAAGAACATTTTTCATATATCAGACCATTTGGTCAAGGATCTAATCCAGGTTAATTGCATTGATGATGATGATGACAACAACAACATCATCACCACACCCATATCTTTGTAAGAGAGTGCATGGCACTCAAAGAAGGAATAATAAAATAAAAAAATAAAATAAAATAAATTAATTAAAATGAGGGGGAAATATTCAAATGTCACCAATTAGATGATGCCATACATTCCTATCTATATACACTATTCCAGCTTCCTCTACAGTCATTTTTTTTTCCATACACATCTGCCTCATAAACACTCTGAAACCAAAATTTCCTCAGATATTCATCATTTGTTCTCTCCACTCTTTCCTTAGACATCGTCTCCCACATTTATTCTCCACAAATCCAACATATACAGTGTAACTTTCTATCTTGAATCTCTCTATCTCGAAACCCTTGATATGTGGGAAAAATTTTTTCCATGCATTTTTGGCATTAAACCAATGTAATTTCAATAGTTATCTCAAAGTATTTTCTTTAAAACCCTCATTATCTTGAATTAGTGTATAATTTTTGTGCTAGAGAAATTAAAAATATGAATTTTCCCTCACTTTTGGAGTCTAAACAAAGGATTTAAATTTAACAAAAGAATGTAAATGTGCTACAGATAACTGGAACAGGAATTTTTTTGTACATGCTCAAGAGTACTGAACATGCATACAGCAGTTCCATTTTCTAAATTTCACTTCTAATTGTTGATAGATTTTTGTCAATATGATCGTGTTTATTTCAGTGATATTTTCAACTTTGGTTTATAAGTTGCGGGAGTATTTATATGCTAATTTTCATAGAAAAAAGAATGTCTTATACAGTATTAAAAACTATGGTATGTATTATTGACATAAAAATCTTTATTTAAAATTGAACTTTGATATCTCAAAAACTCTTTATATCAATTTTTTTTTGTTCCCATGAGATTTGAGATATTGAGGTTCTACTGTACTTACTTTATTAATTGTTCATTCATTCATTCACATCACATTATCAAACTATTTCAAAGTTGACTTAGTTATTGTAGCTATTATACTCCTTTTCATTCCACATTGTTTTTGTATTTCATCATTTGAGACAATCATATTTTGTCACTCCAGCTATATTTCTCAATTATCTCATCTCCACTGCACTCAAATGCTTTCTATGACTTTCATCCCATACCCAGATATCACTTCCACACTACAGTACAACCATTCTAGCATTCTTTGATTGATCCTCATTCTTAGCATACCTTCCAAGTGTATTCACAATTTTTAATCCATTGTTTCCTCTTTTCATAATCTCTCCATCAATTTGATTCTCCTTCTCAAAAATATTTCCTAAGTATACAAATTCATTCACCTGCTCCAAATTCACTCCATTCAGTTCAGTTTTACATCTTTTACATTCTTCACTCCTCTCAAACACATGTACAGCTCCGGCCAAAAAGTTTGTCACCTCACCGGATACGTTCGGCTTCCTTACAATACTCGGCTTCAGCATGCATTAGTTTCCTCGGCAACGTAAACACTAATGTGTTGGAGGAGGGATCGTCCATTATGTAGTTCTCCAGCAACGAGGGGTAGGGTTCTGATAGCGGCGAGAGAACTGTGACGTAGAGGGATTGTCCATTATGCAGTTCGCTAGCAACGAGGGGTAGGTTCTGATAGAGGCAAAAGAACTGTGACGTGTTTAAAATGAATATTAAAGTTGTCATAGTAAACGTATGTCGGACTAATATTGTGGATTTTGTAATAGATTATAAAAAACCATGTGCGATATGGGGAAGTGATAATTTTCCCTGAAATACTAATCAAGATGCTGTATGAGACACGTCTAAGGCATCAGCACGGTACGTGAATTGGAAACTGTAGCCGATCATGATTTCCGGTTTCCAGCGCCTAGTTCAATGTGACAAACTTTTTTGCCGGAAACTGTACTTTTGTCTTCTCTGCATTTATTCATCTGTTTCCTCTGACATGCTTCAGTTGTGAACATACTCAAACTTTGTTACTCTTGGAGAGAAGAACAGTGTCATCAGCATACAGTAGACAGCATACACACTCATTGTCTATCTTCATATCCAATTCAATCATATTGATTTCCTTCACACATGCATCCATGTATACATTAAACCAGGGGTGGGCAAAAGGCAGCCCGAAAAGGCATCTTATACGGCCCGCCACATAAACTATAACACATTAAGTTTCAAGGCCCACATTTGTAAAATTTGACTCAAAAAGAAAAAATAAAATAATGAATATTTTGTAATATAAAATAATGGATGCTATCACTAGTGTACACGTAAACTACCGAGTTACTCCAAATTTTGATATTTTATAATTAACCATGAACATAGTAAATTTTACCATTCACATTAAATTGTAAATTTGTTTTTACAAAATTAATTATGTAGATGCCTAATATTTTGATAACATTCTGATATAATAGGTTGTTAGCAATCAGTCAGTTGGATAAAATAATTATGTTTTTAAAGAAAATTATCTGAATTTATTAATTCATAGGACGACAGTGGTGTAGCGTAGGTTTCTGCTGCCCGGGGCAGATGCCAAATATGTCGCCCCTCCCGCCATAAAATATATTATTGTTATAAAGATAAAATTTTCTAGAGTGAGGAAAATATTAAGCTGCAAAGAGATTTTTTCTCTATTATTGACATAAGTACTTAGTATTATCCAGAAATTTTTACATGTCCTCCTTACACCAAGTGTCCACTTTGATTATGCACAATAAGAAAGTTAATGTAATTTTCAGTTATGCCAATTTTCTGTTCCTTAGGTATACTAATTTAAATAAAAATGATTGCTTACAAAAGTTTGTGATATGACAAGCTATTGCTGAATAGACAGTCTATTCAGCAATTGCTGACAGTCTATTTGCTGAATAGATCAGGAGAAAATAGCATTAAATGGAAGTTTAGCTTGCAGCATTTGACTGCAGGCTAAACTTCCATTTTAGGAACCACATTTTATTTTGGATTCCAGATTTTTTCAGATGGAATCAGAATTGGGCCTGTTGAAACCTATTCAATCTTTTGTTGAATGCATCAGGAGTATCATTGATCCTATAATAAATTTGGAAATGGCTGCTATATTATTCTGTGTAAGATTTGGCAGCATAATTAAATTAATCAATCACTCAAAAGTTTATTATAGTTATGATGATGAATAATGTGGTTAAATACTTCTACAATAGACAGTGTATAGTTTAGCTGTTGGAAAACATTTATTTAAACATTTGTTATAGTAATTATGTTAAATAGTTTACTTTTAATTTAAAAATCAATAGTCAGCCAGATGGCTGCATCATAACTCATTTACTTACTATGTTGGAGGATCTAATAGTAAGTGAATGATGAAGTCAATTCTAAGTCCACATTTAAAGTTTTTCAGATGAGATCTAGGCCCAGCCTGTTGATCCCCATTCTTCAACCTTCTGGTTGACCCCATCATAGATATTAGTCAACCTGTAATTGGCTCTAAAAGTGGCTGCCACAAGGTATAAAATATTTCAAATATGATATGTTGACTTAACTGAAACTAACCTACTCTAACCTAACCTAAAAAGTGAAATGCTGCCTGATTAGTTCACTTAAATAGGTATATTGAATACATAAATTTCTTTCATTATTATTGTTCCAATCACATTTACTGCAATAAATAAATAGTCTATTTATTTATCAAACCTTAAAAGAAAATTATAACTTTCTTTTAATGTCCAATAAGTTAGTTTGGACTTTGTTTTATATTAATTTAGGACGTAGTTGTTAATTTAGTTACTTTAAACTTAATAAATTTTCAGAAATAAAATTATTTGTAGATCTTGAAACATTTTAAATGATCTCTTAGAAGTGCATCAGAAATTAATTCATGACAGCTACATTAATATCAATGTTGCTATGACAGCTACATTGTTGTTATTCCTTTTTAAAAGTTTTTCTTTGAATGTTGCATTCGAATTCTTCTTAATGTAGTATCTGATGATGGCGTCAAGCCGAAAACGTTAGTGCTATTAAAGTTTTTAAAGCTCACATTGGTTTGAATTTCTCAGCTGCTATTAGTGCTAATAGTTCATTTTTCAGTATTAACCTGAGTTTAAGCAGTTTTTAATAAACATTTTAAGTAGATTATTCTTATATTCTCACATCAGATCAGTGGTAAACTTATTTAGATTAGATGACGTCAAGAGCCAAGAGAGCTCGTTCGGAAGATGAATTTCTGTTCTGTAACACATGATTGCTAACTACTGAGACGGAGAACATGGAAAGTGACTCTTAAACTAAAGTATAATATGTTAAATAATACTGAAAATAACGATAAATAATAAAAAGAGCATAATAAAATAATAAATAGGATAAGTCAGAGTTAACTTCTTCACAGTTGAAAAAATGAATCAACAAAAGGGTTATAAATACACACATCCATGTACTCTGAAACTTTCTACTATATCTGTTTTAAAGACAAAATATCTATCTTGTTTAGTGATTGAAAAAGTATTACAAGTAATAATTATATCTTCAATGATACCCCGATTTGAGAGAATTTGTGCTGAAAAACAAATCCACCCATCACATTAAATATTATGTATTATATATGTATTCTATTTTTCATTTTTTTTTTGTAAAATTTGTTTAATTGTATTAATTATTACACCATAATAAAATATCATATACTGTTTTGTATTTATTTAATTAAAAGATAAAGAAGGCACTACTTGTTTGGCCTATGAAAAATGTAGTGAAGAAGTTAGAAAAAGAATATGAGAGTTTAGGAAAGATTAAATGTTCCTGTTAATAGGAAATGTAACAGGCCATTAGTGAAAAATAGAGAAGAGCAACCATTAATTTTTTTTTTTATACCAAAGTTAAATACATAAATAGTTCCGTAATATTATTTACACTAGTAAATATGCCTGTCAAAAATGATGGGTAAAATAAAAAAATTACCTGATGCAATTCTTTTTTAATATTGATATAAATAATATATTCTTTAATATGGGATTGAAAATATTGAAGGAATTAAGAAAAAAATACAATTTCAAAGTATTTTAATAGACTGTTAATTATATCAAATGTTCCATAATAATAATTGGAAACATTAGACAATATATTAAATCTGTAAAAATAATTTATTAAAATGGTATAAACAGTAAAAAAAGTTTTGGATGTTAATCCAAAATTTGACAGATATCATTGGGCCACAATAATGCTGATGAATCAGATTTTCATTAAATTTGTTGTTATCGATTTTAATAGCCTCTGTTAGAAGTATTGGTTGATTATTTGCTTGTAATATGCTTCTCTTTCTAGCATGATATCATTGCTGTCTTTCTCGACTTTTCCGACGTAATGTTTCTTCTCATGATTCCATTTTAAACTAATAGAGAAAAAAATATTATCAGCATAATAGTCAAAATGTATCTATAAGAAACTAAAATAAACATGCTGATAAGAATTTTAGTTTTGATAAAATACCACCAAGACAAATTAACGTTTGTATATATTAGGTATAATTAACATGTGGCTTCACCGATCTTGAAATAATTCCATCAAATTCATTAAACTTTAAATTACTATTTTATATTTAATTGGAAAATTTTGATCCACCTATAATATAGCTTCTGAAGCCATCAGCATATACTATAATTATACTGTATAGTATATGGCAGGGGTGGACAAAAGGCGGCCCGCGGGCTGGATCCGGCCAACGTAGGCATCTTATATGGCCCACTGCATAAACTAGAACACGGTACAGTTTCAAGGTCCACATTTGTAAAATAAAATAACGGATACTTTGCAGTGTAAAATAATGGACAAGTTATAACATGAAAATTTCACGTGGGCGTTACTCAAAATTTTGATGATATAATTAACTACTTTAGGATTAACTGCTTAAACTTAAATACTTAATTACAACCAAACTAGCCCTTTTTGCAGTAAAGAAACACTTTATTAACATAAAATTTGCTAATGTTTTCGGTTCTTAACCATCACCAGCACATTCTAATCTAAGGAAGATTAGAATGTGCCTGATGATGGTTAAGAAGCGAAAACGTTAGCAAATTTTATGTTAATAAAGTGTTTCTTTACTGCAGAAAGTGCTGGTTTGGTTGTAATTAAGATATAATTAACCATGAACATAGTAAATTTCACCAATCACATTAAATTGTAAATTTGTTTTATATAATTAACCGTGAACATAGTAAATTTCACCAATCACATTAAATTGTAAATTTGTTTTTACAAAATTTGTGCAGATATCTAATATTTTGTAACATTCTGATATAATAGATTATTAGCAAAACAACACTTATGTTTTTAAAGAAAATTATCTGAATTTATTATTCGTAGGAATGAATTTCTGATATTTCTAATGAAAAAAATAGTTTCTACGGATTCTTTTAACTCTCTACATTACAAACAAAAACTGTGGGGATCTGACTCTGTACCATCCCTAAAATAAGTCGGAATAAACTTATTTCCATTATAATTTTATTAAAATATTTATTTTCTTGTTAAAATAAATCATAATTTTGTAAATTCACTTCCAAAGAAGGAAAACAGAGAAATCAGAAATCAGATCGACATGGAAAAGCTATACGTATGATCGTCTTTCTGATTACTCATGTCTATCGATGTCCACGTCTTTTTTCAGTAAAAAAATCCATTATACGCAGATAGAGATTTTTTTCAGATATAAGAGCGGAAGGAAGGAGTGTGCAGTGAGTCTTCCTTCAACGACGAATAGAGAGTCTTCCCTCGACAACAAACACAGCAGTCTTTCCTCTACTTACAGTAAGGAGTCTTCTCCAATGAGAACAAGGAATTCTCCCTCGACGATGTGCAGAGTGTTTTTTATTTTCCGACGAACAACCGAGACAAATACTGAAGTCCCAGAATTCAATTGGATATATTTGTAGTGCAGAGTGTTTTTTTTTCCGACGAACAACCAAGACAAATACTGAAGTCCCAGAATTCAATTGGATATATTTGGAGACTATCCTTATTCTTACAAAAGACTCCAATCTATCAGTAATCCATTGTCCACTGCGAGGACTTCAAAACAGTCAACAAGTCGATTATTATAGTGAGTGTTTCTGTGCATTTTGTGTGTGAATTTTACAGAACTAAAGACTGAAATTGTGGACTAAAAACTGTGTAGTGTACAAGACCACCTGATCATCAAAATAATCACAGATATTTATCCTCCTGTCTTGTCGACGTTAAGCCTAACGTCACTTATCATTGTTTGTAAAGAATCTCTCTCAATAAATGGAGTTTTGGTTTTTATACTGTAGTCTCTGATCGTAAGTAGCAAACAGAGTTCATTCTCCCATCCTTACCATGAAAAAGCCCCATACTGCTCTTGGCTCCTGTTTTTTTAGTGTCACACATGACACTAAACTGGTATCAGAACATCCTGATATTGAACCGCTTGGCCAGTCCCAAGGTTCCACAAAACTAAGAGAATAACACAAGAAAAGTATATTTTAAAAATAATATTGATACACAAATATATTCTTTGTGTAAGTATCAAAAAAGTGGTTACTTATAATAGCGAGATTGACAAGAACGTGTGCAGATAAATTGGCACAAACATTATTCTTGTCCCATGTGATGATGAGAGGAATGTGTTTGTGCTAGAATCAATCTTGCTTGAATGTCAGTAGTTATTTTATGTCAAAGTAGTTTTTATTAATTATTAATAGAGTAACTAATATTATCATCAATAATTTCATTACATAATTACGGTGCCATAAGGTTAAATTCACCCTTAGGTACTTTTCAATTTTTATTCGGCCCCGCTTCATCCTGAAGATTGTTTATCTGGCCCTAGGAAGAAAATAATTGCCCACCCCTGGTATATGGTATATGTAGCACAATCCACGTAGCATCAACCTAATTATCAAGTCTGCCAAAATTTATATTTTAATGTAAGAATTATAGTTTCATCGAAATTGATGCAAAAAAATAAATATATATATATTGGCTGGTCTAATATGCTCAGAAAAGTTTATACATTATAATTGCCTTTGACCACATGAGTCAATCTACTCATTAAGCCTAACAAAATTTAACTTATATTAACTTATTTAATATAATGATAAATAGAAATATCGGATTAAATATTAAAAACACTATAATAAATATTGAATTAAATTAGGCACTATGCATTTAAAATAAAACTATAACACAACTTACCTTTGAATATATACTTCAAATTTCATGGATTAAATATTAATAACACTATAATAAATATTGAATTAAATTAGGGACTATGCATTTAAAATAAAACTATAACACAACTTACCTTTGAATATATACTTCAAATTTCACTACGATAGCATAGGAGCCAACATTCGCCATTATTTTCAAACGTAATAATCATGTGATCATATAGTCCAATGAGACTGCTCAGATACCTAATGAGTGATTATTTTAATCCAATAGCATCACCAGCTAGGTATATCATGTGGTCATTGTAATCTAATAATATCGCTTAAAAAGCATTACTCTTTCCAAGCTTTGGCTTTTATATATATATATTATATATACAGTTGAGTCTCTGTAGTCCAACACTCTATGAACCGCCACTCCACCCATGTGAAATTTTCATGTATGCTATTTACTGTAAAATAGTGTGTTTTTACTGTATCAGTGTTTATTATTTATATTTATATAATATCACAAAGTAAAAAGTGAAAACAGAAGACATTGACTGTAGTCGAAAAAACAGAAATAACTAAATTAAGAAACTTGACTTGGGAGAAAAGTTTAATGATAAGGCTTCATTTTATGGTATTGGACAAGCCATCATTTATGACATTAAAAGAAAAATTGTGATTTAAAATTGAGGGGTTTATGAAAGATTTGAAGAGAAGATCAGTGACAGGAAAGTCTTATAAAGTGAACATATTTGTTTGTGTAATTCCATTTTTTTTTATTGAACATCCAATAATCCGACAAATCTCTGAAATCCAACAAGTTTCGGAACCATGTTTGTTGGATTAGAGAGACTCTACTGTATATTTTTTTAAACACAAAACCTTGCACAGTCCATCTGTACAATAGGCGAGAAAATGATGGCACGACAAACATAAAACATAATACTACAACAGTATAATTTCAAATTATACTGTTTTGAAGTATTAAATTATAATTAAAAAGTATTTATAAAATTAGACTGTTATGAAAATGAGGGGCATACCAATTTTTTGTGAAAAAAGGGGACACACACATAAAAAGTTTGGAAACTACTGGTTTAACCTATAAAAGAAGAATTTCAAATGGATATATTTAGGAGGATTTATCTGTGAACTGAAGAACTATTATACAAATACAAAAGTTGGTGCAAACAAGTTGCAAGAAGTTATTTTTAAAAACTTTGCTGCTATTATATAATAGATAATTATCATAGTTTTAAATTGATAAAAGAATTCTTATTATGCAAAAACAAAATATACCAATATATTTACTTTATGATATTTTGATGCATAATTAGTTTTTAGGAAAGTACTGAAAGATTCAGTCCATTAAACTGTGAAATGGAAGAAATATATGAGCCGTTTATTTTGAAAGTGACTTAAGTCCATTTTCCAAAAAAAATCAAGTTAATGTTTATAATAGTTACAATTCTATGTGATCTTTTCATTTTTAAACAATTTGCGCCAATGTGTTCAAATTCACTAAGATTTTATTAATAGAAAATTAGCTAGTGAATAGAAGGGTAAAAAATTTATTTTGAAATTGGCTTAAGTCAATATTTGAAAATTAGAGTTTGCATATACACAAATGTTTCTCATAGCATAATCAGTTGACTAATAAATTTTAAATGTCATTAGACATCATTGTTACTCTGGTGAACTGCTGAATGGGGTAAATCCTGATATCTGTTTTGGCTTGTACATTAAAGTTATCATAAATCTGCTTATGTCACAACATGGTGGCAACAATATAAATCTTTAAAACTTCAATAAAATGAATGATTTTGCACAATTTATTGATCTATGTATTATTTTAAGTTTATATAATTATTTTGTAATTATTTTCTGATAATTTTCTTTTTGAAATATTATGTTAGTAGAAGTGACTTGAATAAACTGTGAGACTTACTTGCTTAGTTTATTGACTCAAAAATGTTGCAGGGCCAAAATAATTAATGTATTGCTATGAATTTCTTAAGATATGAATTCGCAGAATGTTTTTTAGTTCCTGAGTTTATAAGAATTTTCTTCAAGAATCGGGAATATGAGATAAAAATATAATTTGACTATATAATTTTTATTGAAAGTGATTAAATGTTCTTTTTAGTTTTATAACACAAAATTATATATTTTATTTATTTATTTTAAAGCTATTATATTTCTTTTCAAAGGACTTATGCTTTTCAAAAATTAAAAAAGTCATTTCATTAATTATGAAAGTGGCTTAAGTCCATTTATGGCCACCAAAAATGTCCTATGTTTTGAATAATGTTTATTAAGTTAATTGCATTAGTAAATTACACATTTTTCTAAAAGCAAATATATTATATTACCATGTTATCATAATATTTTTAAATTGATTCAAACACAAACCCTTAAATATCTCTACTTAAAAACAAATGGACTTTAGCCATTTTCAAAATAAACTACTCATATAAGAAAAATATGATATGTTAATTTAGAACATCTCACTGATAAAGTATTCAGTCATCAATTAAGATTTATTAATAACAACATAATGTTACTAAAATAAAATTAACAAAAGCATAAAAATACATTTTTAAAGCTATATTTTTAATATAAAAAAATATATATATAATATGAGCTAAAAACTTAAATTTATTTTTAATTATTACCGAAAAGTTCTTAAATTCAAAACAGTTCAAAATTAAAATACAAAATGAGATAAATTGAAGTGTGTGATCCCAAAATATGTTCAGTCCATTTTTGTCATTTTTTTATTTGGTGCAAATACCTACTCCTATTGAAGTCTTCTATCTTATTAAAGACCAATTTGTTCCCAAAACTGTGCTAATCGATGTGTCTGGGGCACTTGAATTCTGCTTTGCTTTTGAAAACTTGCTCAGTCCAGAGAACAGTAACCATGAAAACTCGCTCAGTCCTTTGCGCATGAGCAGAGCATTTTCCTAATCCTGCCAGCAGAGCAGTAAAAAAACAAACTGCTATTATTGTTGGAAATAAATTTTTTGTGGGAATTTTTGTCATGTTTATGAAAGGTAAAATTGTTATATTGGTTATTAATTTTCATGTTAGATCTTGAAATTAAATCATAACATTAAAAATTTAAGTTTCTTGGGATTTTTGTATCTATTGTTAAAAGGAAAGTTATTTTTCTGAATTTTAGTAGTTCCTAATTTGGAAGATTAAATATTATATTCTGGGGCCTTTCCCATGAGTATAGTGTACTCATGGAGAAGGCCTCAGATTCCCATGAAGTAATAAAAGTAAATGTTTGAATTTCCCAAGAATATATACTGATACATTTTTGGCCTATTTGCGATCTTTGGAGTGAGAACGATAGATAATAAGACTTATCAGGCAGAAGGACAGAGATTGAGTAAGGGTAACATTTATAACAGCATTTTCGCTGGTCAGCAATAATACGCGAATAAGTGCAAAAGTGCTGCGAAAATCAAATCTGTAGTTACAAATAAATTTTCAGGAATAATCGAATATGTGAATAGGGAATCTTCGAATACCGAGAATCGACTACATTTTAATACTTAAATCAAAATAAATTTAGTTTTTCCTCTAATGAAGAATGAGAATAATTGAAAAGACGTTCAGTCCTTGGACTTAGCGAATTTCCATTAACACCATGATATTTAGTCATTGTGTATTTAAAAACTAATGATGACTGATTTCAAGATTTTACTGAGAAGTTCATGTATATGAATTAGAAACAGATATCTGGTAGTAGATAATTCATTCAAATAGAAATACTTTCTCAATTCCATATTTTGCTTCTGAAAATTAACGACAAAAATGGACTTAACATGTTTTCAGATCACACTCTTCAATTGTTATTTCTTGAATATTAGGATATTTCTTCTTATTGTTATGAACTGTTATTGTAAGGTTTTATGGATGATCTTTAAAACTGGAAACCTTTGTTGTTCTATTTTAATACTTCAATATTTTAATAATCTTACCTTTGTAGCTGTATTATTGAATCAAGTAAAGCCATAAATAGATTTAAATAAATAATAAACTGGTTTCTTAATAAACTGATTTTGTTTTAAACTTATATAAACTGTTGAACTTATGATGTATTTATGTAGATATCTATAAATAATCATAAAATATTTCATTTTGAATATCTTTAATGCAGCACAGATCTTCGTTCCAACTATCTTCTAAACAGTAAAATTGCTGGAGTTGAAGAAGCAGATTACATTTTATTCATTGGTACAAATCCAAGATTAGAAGCACCACTTTTTAATTCCAGAGTTAGAAAAGCTTGGTTACATAATGAACTTGAAGTTGGACTCATTGGTCCAAAAATGGATTTAAGTTATGATTATGAAGTATGTCAAAAATAAATCTAAGAATTGAATGAAAGCTAAACATATTAATGAAAATAAAAAATTTTTATAGCATTTTGGTGATTCTGTCAATGTTTTAGAAGAATTCTCCAAAGGAATTCATCCAGCATGTAAGGTAGATGAAAATTTTAATATAGCTATATTTATTAAATTAAATTACTGTAATAAATGCTATATATTTTTTTCTGTTTTATTTTTAATTAAGATTCTAATAAATTCCAAGAAACCATTAATAATAATTGGAAGTGGAATACTTCAACGAAAAGATAATGTTTCAATTTATAGTGCAGTAAGAAAATTTTCTGAACAGTGCCAATCAAAATGTGAAACAGGTTGGAAAGTCCTTAATGTTTTACATCGTGTAAGAAATTATTTTTAATTTTATAAGTTTAAAGAGAATTGAATATAATGAATGAAATGAAGAAATTCCTCAAATTTTGTCCAATTTTTAAATTAAGTTAAAAACTGTACAAAACAGTATATATTATCTTAAAATTTTGATACAAATTTTAATACTTATATAACAAGGTAGTTAGATTGATATAAAATCTCATTTAGTGCAAAAATCATGTTATACAAGATTAAAGTTTTCAAAAATTTTAAATAATATTAGAAAAAAAACACATTCTATAAATATCATATATGAGGATGGCTGCAATTTTCTAACTATATTAGTGCAAAACCATATTATAGAAGTACCTTGTTATATAGGTGTTGCTTGTATTTTTTGTATAATTTTAGCAAGTTTTTTGACAGTCCTGAAAAGGACTATTTATTAAATGATAATAATTCACTGATTTAAGTTAATTAATTAACAAAGGGTTTTTCATTATCATATGATGATGAATTATTGAATTTAAAATAATATAGATATTTTGATAAATCTCAATCTCTTTTTATTAGCTGTATCCAATAGTTGACTTTCCTTTATAATTCAGGTAGTTTCTTCATTTGAGTTAACTCATTCCTGGAGTTTACTCATAAAGTAAAACCTCTTAAAACAAAACTCACTTTCCCATAGACATAATGTTAAAATCAGGAATTCTGTTCTCAGCAATACAATTTCACTACTATAAAACTTTGTAAAGGCCAACAAATTCAATAGTTTATGATTAAACAATGATTTATTTATATAAATAAATGAAAATATAATCTTTAAAATCAAGCTAGTCATAATAATAAATTAAATAATATTAATGTTAAAGAATTTTTTTCTTCACTATTATTGACAGATAAGTAGATGAGTTTTAATGCAGATGGACTACTATCTTGGGCACAATCTGGGAATAGAAGTTATTTACAAAATATGCTGATAAAAAACTAGATGATGCACTACTACTACTTCTTGGCCATTTTGAATTTTCTGATTTTGTATCAGACAATGGAGTTTCTGCTACAAAACCAATTGTACTATATTGTATAACTATGTATGTAGATTTAAATGTCTTTTTATGAATGTTTAGAATTTATTTATTGCAATTAATGTTCATATTTTTTATTTTATTTTTGGTACATCATATTTGAAAAACTCATAAAACTGGGAATTCATAAATCAAAAAAATTGTAAACTGTTAACTACCTGTATTTAGTCAAATATCATAAGAAATCCTTGAATGTAAACAAATATGAGCTTATTTGGTATCATATGTTAATCACTATACTTGCTATAATTGTTGTTGGAGTATTATTTGAATTCATTCAATTGAAGAAAAAAATATTAGAAATTGTTTCATATAACTAATTTACAATAAATACTTATATAAATAAAAAAATATAAATTTATATAAATAAATATTGCAATGTTTTAATTACTTTTTGTCTATCACAAGAATAGCTCCCGCCAAGAAGTCTGTGCATGTCTGTTGCCATGGAAACAAGACTTGCTCCATTTTCGACAGGGGAAGCCAGAAGAAAGGCGTCCATTTTGGCTTACTGAACGCCTTGATGGCGTGTTGGCGATGTTTTTATTATCATCATTTCTTTTTGTAATTACTTAAATCGATTCATCAAATGAAAGAAAACTGTTTCATATATTAATTATATGCTAATATTTATATTTTACAAATGAAAATAAATATGAATCCTCACATGCTTAACCCCCATTCAAAATGGACAGGTCTTGTTGCTATAGCGACCGCCACTAACTAGACATCCTGGCAGGAGCTATTCTTGTGGTAGATAAACAGTTCATAGATATAGTAAAAGGATGAATATACTGTATATGGCATCATTTATTTTGATGTAGAAATAATCTCAACCAATGATTCCATCAGAAAATAATTGATTAGAATTTAAATAAAACTGTTAATGTAATGTAACTGTTAACTATTCTAGTATAAGAAATAATATTTATTTGAAAAAACAACCAAACACAGATGATGATGATTTAAAAATTTATGCATTTTTTAAATACAATATCATAGTTTGAAAATTAAAAAAATGAAAATAGGAAAAGATAGTTACAAAAATAGGAAATATGAATATGAAAATAGAAGTAGGAATTCTTTAATATTCAGACAGCTCACATAACAGGAAAAACTTTTTTATTAAAACATTTTTGGCCTAAGCTGGACCTAACTTTGAAACCCTTGTCAGTATATAAATTCCTACACAATGAAATATCTTAGAACATAATATCAAAAAATTCAATTACAGTAGTTCTAAATTCTTTAGAACCAGTTTTTAAAATTCATAAATGCTTTTTTAAAATACATACATATTAGAATTTATATTATTTTATCTGAAATAATGTTAGAATAATTTTAAAAGTCAGTATTATATATGGTTCAAAGATAAAAAATTTTTACATGTTCTTTGCACACCAGCACCATGATAGGGGAAGGTTTTCTGGGTCATTATCATTGTTTATATCTATTTTCTCTCTCCTTTTTTCGATTTCGATGGCTTCTGAAAGCTAGGTTTACTTCATCATTTGGTCTCCAGAAGGTGAAGTTCTGTGGGACATACGAAAAATGACATTATTTATAGGATGACTTGATTTAATTTGTATGTCTTTGGTTAACTCACAGCATATAATGCCTTATATGCTCTTCAAACATTGCTATTTCCTATGCACTTTAATGGCACAAGGAATGTATGTACAATTGTTGTTCTCTGCCTCACATTTCATGAAGAGTATGCCATGCAATGTCTTATCATGACCTAGTTCTACTTATTGTTTGGTTTCCAGAAGGTGAAATCTGAGGGACATGCAAAAAACAATATTATTTATGGGATGACCTGATTTAATTTGTAACATAAAAATGTTAAATCAGTTACTGAAAATGTATGGACAATAACATCAGGTCATTACATAAATAATGTTGTTTTTTGCATGAGTGAAGAAAACAAAGACAATTTATCAGATTACAATCATTTTGCATTTTAAATCCAGCTGATAATGAGGAATATCAGAAATTTTTATTGAATTTAAATACTTTACTGAGACTAGCTTCTTGTTGCTAATTTGAAAGTGCATCTGCCTTGAATCCCATTTAATTTCCTTAACTTTCTTCATATTAAATGTACTATCCACTGGTAAATGGCTATATATGTTAGAAACAAAATTCAATTTTGTTTTTTTTTTTTTGCATGAAAATGCAATGTCAGAATAAAGTGAATCTAAAGCCATTCAGCCTACAAGTAAATTAAAATGAGATTTTTTTGTATGAAGTTATATATAATTATTGTTCAAGAGATAATATAGTGATGTCACAAATATGATTGAAAAGTATTTCTTCATTTTTACTCAGTGGTGGCTTATGCATAGGCATTGCGGAACTGCAGCACTCCCAATTTTTCTCAATATATAAATATATTTATTAATTTATTTATATTGGCTTTTAATATTTAATTTTATCAACAACAATACTATACATTATATATTCTCTTATTTTGTTTAAAAAAATTAATAAAAATCTATCTTGTAGCCAATAATTTTGCTTGTAGCACTTAGGAGAGTGAAGAAAGCTATCAGCACTGTTTACATCTCAGTGCCATATTGCTACTCACGCATGCTCATGCGATCATATGCACGTCATAGTGACATGCATGGATGCGAGCTGTTAGCATAATACGACACTCTATTGTGCAGTTCCACTTTTGTCTAAATGCAGGTTGCACTAGTAATAGCATGTCAATAGTGCTTAACGTGTTTACTCCATCTCTTTAGATATTTGGATATTACAATTAAAGACATAACATTTTGAATTATACTGAACTGTATAATTTTATCGATAATAAGTATTTTTTTAATTTACATAATTTTGCTATTTTATCCAAATACATATACACTGTATTTACAATGTGTATGCATCAACTATGCATAAAATATCAAAAAACAGCACTAAACGCAGTTAGTCTTTTCATTAAGTTTATTTAAAATCGTTAAATGTTAACGTTTTCAGTGTTTATACACCATCATTGGGCATTTTACATTCGTTTTATTGTTCGAATCGAATTAAATTTCTAAAATGCCTGATGATGGTGTATAAACACTGAAAACGTTAGCATTTAACGATTTTAAATAAACTTATTGAAAAGACTAACTGCGTTTAGTGCTGTTTTTTGATATTTTAAAGTTAAGTTTAATGCAGTTTAAGTAAATTGAGTCTCAACTATTCATACTTTGAAAATTGCAGCATCCCCACAATTTCAAGTCATGAGCTGCCACTGTTTTTACTTATACTATATGTACCTAAATCTGTCAGATAATAAACATAATTTAATATTTTTGATAGTATAAGAATATAAAAAATTAGAGCAAGGCATTTACAAGAATATTAACTAATAAAATTATAATCTCTTTGGATTTGAAATTTTCTTGCACCCAACTTATTTTTGAATTTTTCGTATCTATTACTCATTTTTGCCATTTTATTACTGTTTATTAGTGTTAAAGATGATCAAACTACATGAGGTTACTGTTCTTGCTACTCTGAGAACAATAATGATTTATAATCTTCATGGGGGTTTTCGTCATTAGAACTGTCTAATTTTGAGACGACTATAGATTAGTATGGGGGCATCTTTTAGAAGACTTAGAATCAACTTATTTCTTCTACAGAGTTAATCCAACTATGCAGATTGAATGAAGATTAGCTAATCATCAATAACTTATTATCTAAAACTTTCTTGACATTTGATTATACTATCTACTGGAAATTGGCCATATAGCTTAGAAAATGTAAAATTGCACTGAATTGTAAAGTTTGACAAAAGTAGTACTAAATGAAAGAGATCAACCTATGGTCAAAGTTCAGAAGAAGACCATAGATCAAATTACTACCATTTTTGAGTATACATACCTTTGAATCTTGAATCTTTAATATAACAGAACTGTTGATTGCATGTTTAATCATGTGTTTGCAGTAACTTTTTTTTATAGTAAATAGTCATTATTATAGCAATCTATAAAATGTTATATCTCAAAAATGTCATCAAATTGATCCCTGAATTTTCTGTGAACTTTGATCTATGGATTGATCTCTTTTATTTAGTTTGATTTTTGGGTTTTATCTAATCATTAAAAATGTACCTGCTCAGAGCTCAAAATTACCTTACAGGTAACTTATTTCTATATTCCCCATGTATATTATTTTTTTGTCATTTCATTACCGTTAACCTTTAATGCTCTAAAAGTAAAAAAATTAACGTTCTTTAACGATCCAAATTATATGAAATATGATACTTAATATTCGATATTTTGCCATAACTTTTTTATTTTTTAAGTTTTTGGCA
>AYEL01067539.1:0-11837 GCA_000484575.1 Olivierus martensii
CTATCTGGAACTAATTTACTGATTCAATAAAGTTGCAATGCTTAATCACAAATCGGACTATCCACTCAATTCTCAACCCAGAATTGGCGGCCAGACGGTGCTCAACTTCCGTTTTCAATTCGCTATTTTGGTTTCGATTTGGCGGTTGGTTTGATGATGGTATGAGACGCAATTCCTGGTAAGTTATTAATTTAGATGATGAACAACAATGTAAAATATAAAAGTAAATATTTCTTAAACAGTTAGTGTTAAGTTAGTATTGTGGTTATTCATCGTGAGGTTAGCTAATGGCCGGAATCTCACAAGGCAAGAATCAATTACCATATTTTACGTATAGTTAATACTTCGAACTTACTTTCTTTACTTACTTTTATAGTTAATACTTTCTTAGTGCAAGAAATTCGTGGAACCAATTATTCGCATTAATCGAGGCCTACCTGTATATACAGTATATCAAAGCTCAGATTTTTTAAGTTATAAAGTTTTGTGATATTTGAATTTTTGACATTTTTTTAGAATGAGTATTTTCAAAAAATATTTAATACACTCAAACTCTAAGTGCAACTAATGGAAACATAAATCAAAATAATTTATAGTTTCATTGCATAGTCTTTGAGATATTTCAGTCTAAAAATGTACATGACACTAATAAGAATAAACAAATTATTATATAGATTATAATTTACAGACCTACTTCATTATGTGGCAGTTACATTCCAGATCATTATTGTAAAGCAAATCATAGCTTTTTTTCATATGCTAATGCATTTAAAAGTCTAAAAATATATTTACAGTATTATTCATTAAATGCATAAAGCATTCACATATCATCTTGGAAGATGTAGGCTCAATTTCTGGTTTCTCATCTTCAGTTTTTCAGGATAGCTCTGGGCCTGGACCATCTATGTGTTAATTTGTTTTATATACCTTTATAACTATTATTTTGCAAATAATTTTCATTTTGAGATGTAAAATAAAAACATGGAATATAATTGATAAGTATCTTGTTACCATAATGCTGTAAAGCAAGGCACGTTTGTATAACAAAAAAAAATACAATTCATGAATGGACCACACTATCTGGTTTCTATGTTTGATTAAGACATTTTGATCCAATATTTGTCATGCATTTGTACCATCCTTGATGATCATATAGTTGTTGATTATTTTACATTCATCCAATACATAGGATTTGTGCTTTCAATTAATTGCTGCATACTATCTGGATTTCTGTTTTAGAAAAGTTTCCTTTGTTTTGGTAACTTTGTTTCATTTTTCTAGCCTTTAATTTATTTTATAATGCCTCTATGGAGATTTGAAACAATGAAAAATTTTGACATTTCCTAGCAACCATATTCTTCAATAAAAATTAATGTGAAAAAATTACATGAATATTTTTTTTCTATAATTTATTTATTTATATCAAGGAAAAAATTAGCCAATAGAGAGATTCTATGAATAAACACAGTATTTCTTGTTATAGGTAGCAAGTCAGGTAGCTGCATTAGATATTGGTTATAAGCCTGGAGTTCAGTATATCCAAGAGAATCCTCCCAAAATATTGTATTTGCTGGGAGCTGATGAAGGTGTTATTACTAAAAATGATATACCCAATGATTGTTTTATCATTTATCAAGGTAAGCAATTTTTAGATATTGTTTTAATTCTGGTAAAATTTTAAAAATATTGCAAATCAAGCTTCTGGATATTTCTCTTGGAGGAGCTCAATCTGAGAGAGAATGACTGAGCATAAACCATAAAATTTCCTCTTAGTCTTCGAGTAGGCATTCTTAAGGCACTTAGCCTTAGTGAGACTTCCAAGCCTTCTATCTCGACTAGGCAATTTAATTCTAAAGATAGACATCGGAAACACCGAATTGATAAGACATTGACGGAGAAACTATATATATATATAAATTTGTTATACTTTATATATATATATAAGTTTGTTATGTTGGTTATTACAGTCAAACCCCGATAAGATGTCCCCTGTTAAGCTGCCACCCTCTCTGACTGCCAAGAAATTTGGCAGAACAGGTCTTCCCTATGTTAATGGAATAGGCAAATCCCAATAAGATGCCATCCACCAATAAAAATGTCTGAACAAATATTCCTTTTGGTATTGTATTTGTCCTCGTTAATCCGCTGGGGGCACATAAGGTGATTCATATCCCGAAGTTCAGCAGTATTGTATATACACTGACAGAAAAAAAAATCCCAACACCAAGAAAAAATTATTGTAGAGTAATGAAGATATTTGCTAAGAATTAAAAATCTTAGTATAGAATTGCATAGTCTTATAAAATCAATATGGATATTTTTTGGTATAAGTTTATGTAATCTTGATTACTATGTATATAGATTCTCTGATTAGATACAGTTTGCCAGATTTGGTTGGAAAAGTAGTTACTACTTTACCAACTGAATCTGGGTCCCACATCTCTAGTTTTTCAGAAATGGTTCAGCTTGGCCAGTTCAATCCCATCATTCAACCTTCTGATTGACCTCAACATGGGCATTGGCCAAGAAATTGGCCAGTCTGTAATGAGCACTAAAAGTGGTGGATGCCTTTTTGATAGAATCCCTTGTGTGATGTTACATGGGATTATATCAAAAGTTAAATTAAAGTAATTAAACTTTTTGATATAATCCAGATTTTCAATATGAAAAATAAATTGAAACAAGGTTATTATAGCTAAAAAATAATTTACTTAAATAAGTCCAGGTTACAGTTCTGAATAGCAATTGATCTATTCAGCATGGATGTCTTTGGTAGATCGAAAACCTTTTTAAATAAATATTTTTCCTCATTTTATGGATTTAATTGCAATTGGAGCTTTGTTTTTAAGTGATAGTTCGTAATTTGACAGATTTTTTTGAAATATAATAAAAAGATATAATTTAAAATATTGCTAAAATAAATAGTACCTAAGTAAAAATAATTTTCGTGTATTATTGACGAATATCGTAGATGAAATAAATGTTTTTGATTTAAAATTTAATTCTCTGCAACAATTCTGAAATTTTTGATGAAATCATCAATGTTATTCTATATCAAATGCTGGTTTTAGAAGATTTTGAATAATAATTTCATATGAAATGAAAATTTTTAGGTCCGTGTTTATAAGAACTGTTTCTCAAACAAATTTCAAAACTTTGATCAAATTATTTTAAAATACATTCTGCTTATTTTACATATAATCAAACATTAGATTTTAGTTTTTTATTTGAAAAACTATATTTTTTATAGAATTGGCAATAGAAAAGAACACATCATTAATTCAAAATTTAAGATAGAAAATAGCAAGAATTGAAAATTTAATATTCCACGGTATTATTTCCAAATATTGCATTCTAACATGAAATAATGAGTATGTAAACTATTGATTTTATATTTTAAAATATAGTACACTGAATGGGCGAATATAATTTTTGCACTCCTAAAATTCAGCCATGGATGGGCACGGATAATATAATCGCATGGTAAATCTGTAGCTTCCCACTCTGGAGCCCACACTTTCTAGATTTTTCAAGAGAGGTCCGCCACATCGAACTCCATCATGCAGTTTTCAAGCTGATCCTATTATTGGTGTTGACTAGCTTATGATATCTATAAAATGGCCGTCGCCAGCAAATATATCTCGTATGTGATTCAGCTGCTTAATTCAGGCTACTGATATGCTATTTTAGATGCAGCTATCTCTTTACTTAAGTACGTCGCAATTTAATTTCAGAGTTTTGAATTCTTTTTATTTTTTAATTTTGCGATTTCCAAATAGTCTATCATTATGTATGAAGACTGTAAAATATCGCAAAAAAAATAAAATCGTTGCCATTTCATTGAAAATTTTTCTGAAACTCGAATATAAGCCGATAAAAATTAGCCCAATCTGTATAATATAAACTCAGCATAATATAGGATACATTGAGTAAGAGTAATTTTCAAGTTATTAACTTTTCGATGTACGAACAAACATCAGAAATTCTGTATGTTCGTAACAAGAATAACATCTGACAATTTTAATGAAACATCTTGACGAAGTATCACACTGTCAACATTTTATTATAATTGCGAAAATTTATTAAGTTAAAGAAACTTCGATAATGATAAAAGAAAAATATAATATTATGTATTAAACTGCAGAATTAAAATTATAAGTGACTCACTTGTTATGAGAAGAAAAAGGAATCTAAATGGCGCATGAATTAACATATAAGCTAATGCATATAATGAATCATTCGGATTCTTCTGTACATTAGTTTGAATTCCGAAAGCTGTCCTGGTAATCACGTCTAACGTTAATAGCTGAAATATTCTATATGCTTCAAAAGCTTCTCCAGATTGACAAAATTTTTCAAAATTATCTAATAGATCATTAATGGCTTCATTCATGATCGGTGACATCTATTGAAAGCAAGTTAAAATATGATTAATATTAATTACGGCATCAAAGTTGCTGAATTTAAATAAAAATATTTCAAGACTACCATTTTCATTTTGCTCGTAGTAAAAGAAGGTGTAACCACGCTTCTCATTTCCTTCCATTTTGATCCTGTCAAACGAATTAAATGCTCTCCTAATCTCCCTGATGATTTCGATTCAATAGCGAGAGCCTGAAAATTTCATTATTAAAATTTCACTTGTTTATTAACTTTTCTTTTAAAGAAAATAAACCTCCTTACCCCTCGATCAATAAATTTCTGAAAATCTTTGATTTGTATATTTCTTAATAATTCTATGTCAGTAACCAGTAAAACTGGAGTTAAGCCGTAATAGTATCTGTAAGTTGTTTTAAAAGTTTGCAATATATTAGCTATTAAAAAGAAAGATTTAAATACAAAAGAATATACTTACCCTACCACTTTGCCGTATTTGGAAATCCATTCCTTGTGAGTTTGTATGTCTCCCTAGATAAAGTTTTCATAACTTAAAATTAGCTTGTAGCTATATCATAAATTATTTACTTTTATTTTCCTATAAAAATAGCAAAATACGGTATAGCATTCATGCAAAACTTGAAATAAACCACATTAGTGTTCGAAGTTTTTTTATTTCATGGATGAAATATTATAAACTTATTGAAAACTTTCATATACTATATGTATGATACGAAAGAATGGTATGCATATGTTGATAGCGTGTCGCGATAATAAAGACTATATTATTTTTGGTAAATATAATGACTGTATATATGAGTATTATCTTTCATTTCAAAAACTACTAATCGATTTTCATCAAATTTCATGTTACTAGTCTTTAACATGAAAATCCATACCTTTTATTAAATAAATTTTGATCGTTGTATCGTGTGGAACCCGAGTACGATATTGAATAGGCTTTTTGGCCTACCTGCGGCGTGTGGCGCGGATAGGATGGGTAATGAGCGCTCGATGGAATGACACAGAGACTATTGTTTAGATAACCAATAACTTCCTCTAATTGAGAGAGATTCTGTACAAGATAGAATAACCAGACAATCAGTTCGGAAGATAAATACCTGGAATCACAAGTATAATTTGGTAATCAGTCTCTTCGACAAAGGAGGAAACACTATCCGATGTGTCTTTTCTTCCCTGTTGGAACTTCCAATATTGAGAGAGGAGCACAAAATGGGTTGCTTGATGAAACTATTATGGTGGATTTAATGTTATATTCAGTTCTTAGTCGGATGTGGTGAACTGACTCATGGATGTGAAGCGCTTCTAAGACGTCGGAGACTGAATCCTGCTGTCGTAAACACTATTGGACACGTCCGTACCGTTCCAGATCTTCCGAGCAACTTCTCGAATACCAGTGTGAAGTTGGCCCCCACTTTTGAATTTTTAAATTTTTTCTTTTGCACTCGTTTAACACCTTTTGCACTTTTAATAATTTCGTTTACACCCCCACCGTTTGGCATCTAGAGCCACAACAAATTTGGGGGCTAACTTCACACTGGCCCCAGTTGCGAATTTTCGAATTTTTTCTTTTGCACTCTTTAGCAAATCGTTAGCACCTTTTGCACTTTTTATATTTAGGTTATAGACCCAACGGTTTGGCCCCAGAGCCAAAATAAATTCGATGAGACTAACCTGATATTTGCTTTTTTATTGATGTCATTAATCATAAATCACTTCATAACATATCTGCTTATGCATAGAAATACCATAATTTACTAGCAATTATTATAAACAAAATAGTTATTTCTAAATACAAAAAGTATTATAAGATATCAGTCTATACTTATTTAACCACATTATTTAAAAGAACTTATAATGAAAATAAAATAATATCGAATTTTATTAATTCTTATCACTTAAAGTATTCAGTAATTTGACTATTTTCTTTCACAAATCCCTAAATAAACATACTCTTAAAATATGAATTTTTATGGTAAAAAATATGAATATTACGCAAAAAAGTTTTATTTTGTAATAAAACTTATTACATAAAAAGCATAATATCTATAGTTATTCCTTTTCCATAGAGGCCAAAATTAAATAAACCATTATTTATTAATCCAAGCAAACGGAAATTTTAAAATTTTCATATCGTATATACAATATATATACTTTTGTGTATATGATATGAATATACATTTGTTTTAATTTTATTATTTTTTGTCCTACTATGAAATTATTTCTATAAGTTAAAAATAAATAATATATTTATTTTTAACTTATAGTTCGAGTTATTTTTATTTGAATAGCTCCAGATCAAATAAATACTTTATTTGATCTCGAACTATTCAAATAAAGTTTAGATGAGCATCTTTAAAATTAAAAATAAAAAAATTTATTCAAATGAGTTTTAATTGTTATACCTAGAATTTTTTCTAAACAAATTTCTGACTAATAAAATTTTTCATTTATTAGTTTACTCCAAATTCGTGAATTTGTCAAATATAGTTTTGTATATACAACCATATTTGAAAAATTCTTTTTTCTTTTTCCCGAAAAAAGTTAGCATTTCTTAATAACTTTCCTGCAAATAACCGCTTAACTGCAGTGAAGCCTATACTGAAGGTGCAACATATTTCATGATCAAATAGAAACATCGTTGAGAATATTTTTATTAATGCGTTCTTTTTTAACATGCAAGTTTATTACTTTAAAAACGAAACCTATTGAATCTATAAATCACTAGAATTAAACGGTTATAGGCTCACTATAGGCTTCACTACAGTTAACCGGTTATTTGCAGGAAAGTTATCAAGAAATGCTAACTTTTCCAGAAAAAAGAGATAATAAATTTGTCAAATACGTTTTATATACAAAATAATTTTTCAGGAATTTGGAGTAAACTAATAATAAGTGAAAAATTTCATTAGTGAGAAATTTGTTTAGAAAAAATTTTAGATATAACAAACTCATTTGAATAATTTTTTTTTAATTTTTAATTTTAAAGGTGCAAAAGTTTAGGTATAACAATTAAAACTCATTTGAATAAATTTTTAATTTTAAAGGTGCTCATCTAAACTTTATTTGAATAGTTCGAGATCAAATAAAGTGACAAACGGTGGAGGTGCAAACGAAATTATTAAAAGTGCAAAAAGTGCTAACGAGGTGCAAGCGAGTGCAAAAGAAAAAATTTAAAAATTCAAAAGTGGGAGCCAACTTCACACCGGTCCCTCGAATATTCCTTTTCTCATCCTGTTCTTTCCCTGAATCACTTCTGATCTTTCGGTTTCATCTTCCTTTTCCCGGGGAAAGATTACGTCACATGTTTTCTCCACTTTTGTTTTTCTGCTGTGTCTTGTGAGACACCTCCATGTAACGCGAATCTTTGTTTGACTACATATCTTCCGTTGTGTATTATTCTTTCTCTGATTTGTGGACACAGGGTTCTCCGGGTCGGGTAAAACAACATGATTTTGTTAGGTGAAGGTGGCTTTACTCTGAAAGTGCCACTTCGTTGAAATTCCTTTCGTAAATTACGATGAGGTGGAGAGTGACACCTCACAGTCGATACAGGGTTCTCCGGGTCGGGTAAAACGACATGATTTTGTTAGGTGAAGGTGGCTTTACTCTGAAAGTGTCACTTCGTTGAAATTCCTTTCGTAAATTACGATGAGGTGGAGAGTGACACCTCACAGTCGACCCGAATTCTGAATCGCCACAATCGGTATGTACAGCATAATTTGCAGGTGTAAGATTCGATGCAATTTAGTTAATAAATGCCATTCGTTTAAGACACTCAACAGAAATACAAAGTCCTAATAAGTGTATTTTGATAGTAATTCGAAAACACTAGAATCCCAGTTGCCATAAATATAATACTACTAGCAAAGTGTGCCGGCATTGCCTGGGCATAGTTTGAAAATATATACAGTATATAGGAAAAACTTGTTTTTGATTATTTGCACGTTGATTTCTTCTTTAATTTTAGTCGTTCAGTTGTTCTTTAAAAAAACTCTCACAATTTCTAGAAAGTTCACGAACTTATTAGTTTTCCGTGTATGTTTTTCATACTTCGATCCGGTTTGAAATAGATTTACTTGGAGAAACATTGAAATTCGTATTGCACATTATATTATGTGCAAAATCTGATAAAACTTTGATCATTTTACCATTTTCATTGTATTGTATCCTAGGAAGAAATTTTTAATTGGAAAATTTTTCAAATATTGATTTCATTTGTTATTTCAAACCTGTAATGCTATTATATTATGTGCAAAATCTGATAAAACTTTGATCATTTTACCATCTTCATTGTATTGTATCCCAGGAAGAAATTTTTAGTTGGAAAATTTTTCAAATATTGATTTCATTTGTTATTTCAAACTTCGTATTTATTGAAATGTTACATTATCATCAGATTAATTAAATTACAGCTGATAGAAATTCTTTGTTCATTCTGAATTTATTAAAGTATGAAAATGTGGGATCAGTTTTCAATATATAGCGATGACATCATCGGCGTGTTTACGTGATGTCGTCTATTTGTTGCGTCAATATGATGTCATAAGATATTCTGACAACATCCCGAATTCATACAAAATCATTTTGCATATGACTTATTAATTATAGTATTTGGAATCAATTGGCATTTTGTGTTCAATTTTAGTGAAGATTTAACCAGAATATTAGGCTACGGTGATGTCCTGATCGGGCAACATTACGTCATCGTCAGGTCATGAATCGAAACCGTCGTATGATGTCATTCAAGTATTACCTGCAATGATGTCATATCGAGTCATTATGGCCTAATACGATTAAATTTATGATGACGTCATCGTGGCCCAATATGATTAAATTTTTTCAGAAAACATTACACATAGTGTCATCTATTGACTAAATTGTTAAAATTCTATGGAATTTATTGATTGTTCATAATTGTTTAACATAATTGTTCTAAAACTCTCTAAATAGGCTAGTAATTTAAGTTGGATAATCTCAGAGTTTTATGCCAAGTTTGGTGAACAAAGCTTCTACCGTTTAGGAAAATACTCGATACAAACATATAAACAAACTAATAACCGAAGATATAAGATTACATCCATAAATTATTTTTACTACATATGTCTATGACAATAAAATTAATGCTCCTAAAAATATACACCTATCCCTCGATTTGCACGGTACTCAATTTACACGATTTTTAAATGAAAACAAAAAAAAATTTGGGTTTTATTTTGATTGTTTTGCATTATGCCATTTATAAATTAAATGTTTTATTTTGATTGTTTTGCATTATGCCATTTATAAATTTAAAAAAGAATTTTATTTTGATTGTTTTGTATTATGCCATTTATAAATTAAAAGAGCGTTTTATTTTGATTGTTTTGTATTATGCCATTTATAAATTAAAAGAGTGTCATATTGTCCCGTCTTGTGGGTTTACGAGTTCGTAGATATTAATAAAGAATGAATACAGCTATATTTCGTTTAATCTTTTTTCACTATAACTAAATTCAATACAAAATCTGATAATTATCTCATGATGATTATAATGTAACTGAAAAATTTGCCGGAAAAATAATTGCTGAAGGGCTTCGACTAGGTAGAGAACTGCAAATTTATTTTTTGAACAGTGATCCTGATACTGAGAGAGCATTGAAGCTAATAAGAGCGATAAAAACTGCGCTCAGTCAATATAAAACTTTGATCATTTTACCGATCTTCATTGTATTGTACCAGGAAGAAATTTTTAATTGGAAAATTTTTCAAATATTGATTTCATTTGTTATTTCAAACTTCGTATTTATTGAAATGTTATATTAACTTAGAAATTTATATTTATTAGAAATTTATAAGATACCCGCCAAAGAAAGCAAATGTTGATCATCAATTTCGTACCATCCAAAAGTAAATCAACTTTTATTAACGAAGTGGAAAATGTAGCCAACATCTCGATTAGTACAGCAGTACCTATGGAAAACGATGAATTTTCTGTTAGTGACTCGGATAGTGATGATACACCAGCACTACCAAAGAAAAGGAGAATTCCAGCTTTACAAAGCTCTGAATAAGAATAAAGGTGATTTTTATTTCTGTTTTTTAAGGTGCAGTTGTTATGAATGTTATTTATGTTTGAATTTTTTTATTCTTTTTATTTGTACGGAATATTGTTAATTTGTATTTTTTTTTTGTACCGAATTCGGTGTTAATTAATGTTTATATTTTCATTTTCAAAAATAAATTGAAAAAGTATAAGTATTAAATTGTCTTAAAAATTAATGAAATAATCCCGTTTTTTACTTTAATCCTTATTTCATTTTACACGGTTACAAAGAACATATCTTCGACTTTTCTTTATCTTGTTTAGATCGATTTACGCGGTTTACAGTTTAACTGAACATATCCTCCTATTTTGTATGAATTCTGCGTCTCTTTTTACACGGTTTCGATTTGCACGATTTTTCCAGGAATGTATCTACCGTGTAAATTGAGGGATGAATGTATTTCTTGAATTAATTTACCTTAAAATATGTTTCTAATGCATTTCCAAAGAATATATTGGGTTCGGGACCGGGAATCCCCAATTTTCGAAATAGCGAAAAGTGATTCTTCCTGCTTCTATAAGAAAATAAAGAAATTTTATCAACATACTTTTTAAAGAATTTATTATAAATAATTAATTCATAATACATTATACCAGTGATATGTATTAGAATGCAGATATAATTTCAAATAAATAACATAATGTGACACATATATGTTATTTATTTAATTATAAAACTACTCTATGCTTAAAATTGGTTGTGATTGAGAAAATTCAAATTTAAAAGAATGAATTAAACTAAAAAATCCAGATAATGAGCAGATATTACGTATAGATTGCAAAATTAATGTGAACAAATTTTCTTGCATATCTTCCTACATCAATCTGTCATGTTATACTGTATTTCTTTATCATATTGCAGTACATTTTACAAATTTGTCTCAAGTATCAAATATTTCGAATAAACGACTTAAAACAATTAGATAAGCCTTTGATATTAATGGGAAATATATACTCATTAAAATATATTAAATATTACAAACTAGACTGTATTATTATTATTATTATAAAAAAAACTGATTTCACAAATGAAAAAATTTTCTTAAACTTTGTTTCAAAATTTGTATTTATACAATAAATAAATAATAATTATCTATAAGCAGAGCAAAGGAGCCAAATATGAGATATTTTTAGAATATCGATTTTAGACCAGAAAATAGAGAGTTTGCGGTAAACCCTTTTTCCATACAGTATACTATCCGATACAATACAGTATACTGTACCGAAATTTATATGGCAGAGTGATTGCGGTAGAAGTTACGATATAAGTTATGCTGTATGTTATGCAGAGGGCGCTGCAGAATGTAAACAATGCGTTACTAATAGAAAATGGAGGATATATTTCTTGCATTAA
>AYEL01067540.1:0-49070 GCA_000484575.1 Olivierus martensii
GAATTTGCTCTTAATAAAGCATGCCAAATTTATTTCTTGTAAATTGTTGTTTTCTTATTATGTTATTTTTGAAAATATTATTTGTTATCTACTTAGATATTTAATTTTTGTATGTAGTAAAGTTTGAACTTTAATATTATAGTTATGTGCAACGAAAATTTTGTAATTTATCACAATTTCCAAAATGTTTTTCATTTGTGTTATTGCTGTTAGGTATTGTATAATATCGGTAATTTCTAAGATGTTCTGCTATGACTGTTATGTATTATTACTGATAAAATAAATAAAATTATTTAAAGTCGAACAATTATGAGTATTAATTTTCTAGTTTTTGTTTTATTGATTGAATAGGGGCGGTCATCGATATATGGGGGCGGCCAACTAACAGTTGCACACAGGCGGCCGAATTTGTAGGCACAGCACTTCCTAGTATATAGATGTCACACCTTTGACAGATAAAAATATGTTTTTTTTTTTTGAAAAACTATGCCATCTGTTGGACGTAAAAGCAACACACGCTATACTAAATATTTTATGATTCCATTTCAATGTTTCCGATTGCATTGTTAAGTTGAATTTTTTCATAGATTTTGATTTATTTTCATTTTGATTTAATTATTTCGTGTGACATTGCATTGGAATTGAGCTGTGTCGTTTACCATAGTGTTCATTTCGTGAGTATAGTTTATTTTTTCCTTTTTCATTTTGTTTTTTTAACTGTTTTTCTTATTGAAATTGGAAGTGGAATTGAGCTGTGTCGATTGATATGCGTTTGAATTAAAATAATTCGTTAGTAGTTTTTTCTTTTTTTTTGTTTTTTCTTTGTATTTTAGTTTGTGTTTTTTCCTTTTTTAATGTTTTGCAATTTCATATGTTTTTGTTATAACATTCTTTCTTCTATAAAAGAAAAAAGTTATAACAAAAACATGTAAGCCAAGAGTTCTATATAAGTCAAGAATTTTTGTAGGCGACTTCTAAAAATTGCCTACAAAAAAGTCTTGACTTCTTAATTCGTGAATGCCATAGGTCGTGTTTTCCAAACTGATCTGTGACCTGTAAAATTTTATGAGTGCATCAGGAAGGACCTAGCAGGTTAAGAAAATTCTAATTTTTCCAGTTTAGAAAAAGTTTTTTTATACTGTACCACAATTTCTTTTTGCATGTGGGAAAAGAATTCTGTGCTTTCTTTAAATTCATGACTGTGCGTTTCGGGCTGCAGCCTGCGGGCCACAAGTTGAGAATGACTGATTTAGATTATGTAAATCTTCCTGCTAAAAGAATCATTTTTTTGAAATTAAATCCAAATATTAAAAGATCGAACAAATCGACAGAATTCTAATAGAGAAAGAGAAACAAAGCAAGGAACATAAGAAAATACACATATTTCAAATGGAAAATGTAACTATAGGCTACAGGAAAGATTTTCAAAATACATCGAATAAATCCTGAATGTCATTTAAAAGGTTATAATTTAAGAAAATGAACTGCTCGAGGGTTAAAGGTTATAATGCTATGAACTGCCCGAGCAATGCCGGGCACGGGTCTGCTAGTTTCTGATAAATTGCTGGTAGGAGAGCAAATTACCCAGCATTCTTTTTGGAATTCGTATTTGAAAGAAAATGGAGGCAAAATATCTTTTTGGCAGTTATTATTAATAAAGTGAAGAGTCTAAATTATTCTATATAACAGGAATGGAGAACCCGCGGCCCGCATTAATATTTTGTGAAGCCCGCGAAGCATAAAATATTACAAAATAAATAAATAAAATAAAATAGAAAAATTCTTTAACCGATAAAACGAAATACGGATTTTTACAGCACCTTTACTGTAAATATAGAAATGCACCAAATAAATTTCAATTGGAAATAATAGGCTTGTAAATCCAACAGAAAAAATTTCAAGGAGAAAATCTTTTGAAGAAAAAATTTTGTATATTTTTATGAAACTTTTATCAAAGGAAATCAATTTCCAAACTTAAGGAATTATGTAGCAAAAATTCTATTGTTATTTTCTGCAACTTATGTATGTGAATAGTTTTTTCCATCATGAGTGTAGTAAAAAATAAAACAAGAAATCGGCTAACAACCTCGCATCTCAAAAATAATTGAAAACTAGTTGTGACTAATATTCAACCAAATAGTTTGGATAGTTTCAGAATAAATTTACACATTATATATACCTATGTTAATTTATAATCATATATGAATAAATAATTACACGCATTTTGTTTTTTATTTCTTTTTTCTCTTGTGTGCGGCCCGCGTTAATTCGATATTTATGGCCCTTAGAAAAAATTGCCCATCTCTGCTATATAAGCATGTAATCATGTATATTATAACTGAACTTTAAAAATACAGTTATAATAAATATGAAAAACTAAAAAATTTAAACTTTAGCCTTTTTATTGGCACTCTTTTCTTCCAGATATCTCCGCACTGGAATTATTCACTTTATGGATTAAAAATTAATATTATTAAATTTGAAACAATAAGATAATCAAATAGAATATTATTAGACTTTTTTCCACAACAATCTAGAAAATTGAATGTTTCTATTTAGGGTATTCCATATTATTCTAGTAAGCTAACTCCAATTACGGCTGTTCTGTCGTAAGAAAAGAGCTCTCTAACTTCATAATTTCACTCATCTAGGATAACTTTCAGTATAATTTATAATTATGGCTCTATGTATCTTCGAATAGGGGTTTGATGTTATACAGTTAAAAACAGCTTGAATATTTGGTACATTTTTTCATATGTGAAGAAGTTAAAGAGCTATATGGTTATAATATAGAGTGAAGTATCATTCAATGACATTTAGTAGCTTTTGAAGAATTTGTTCCATGATAAAAGACTTATACTGCAAAGTATGTTTTGTAAGGAATATTAGTATGGTTATTTAATATAGAGAAGACTTCTATCATGTTCATAATAAATTGACTTATTAATAACAAACTATTCGAAGGATACTTTAAGTTTTTCTGATTCCTATCCTTAATATTACATAAATTATTAGATGCAGGAAAAAATGAATAGTTGTTGACTTTTATCTAGACTGAATGGTATCTTGCAATTAGAGAATATAATTAATGAATCTATTATAAGGACGCTTAGAATATTAAATTGAATAAATTATAATTAATTATAATTTAAATCAAAGACATTTTTATCGAAGTTATGTAAGGATAAGCATGCATTTGTGTTTCATTTTATAAGTTAATAAAAGATAATCATTTCTTTATTTGAATATAGGAATATATGGTCAACTTTACATGATTAATAATTAAGTTCGAATGATCTTTCAATTGAGATAGTTCTTAAAAGATAATCATTTCTTTATTTGATTATAGGAATACATGGTCAACTTTACATGATTAATAATTAAGTTCGAATGATCTTTCAATTGAGATAGTTCTGAATGCTATCGATTAACTTATTCTTATAGAGTTAGTTAATCATATTATAATTCTTATTGCAATATTTGATAAAGAGATTATGTCACGAAAAATAATTTTGTTTTTTCTTGAACATTCAGAAATTCAGTTTTCTGTATTTTTTACAGATTTTTTCTTTACATATTCATGCGTAAGTTCAAGACGTTTTTATGATTTCTAATGAATTTGTAAAAAGTAACGATTTCTCTTTTCTATACAAGAGAAAATTCTTAGGATGTTCTAAAATTGTTCTCTATTTATAGATTTAATATAAAATAATATAAATTCATGAAGCCATTTCAACTACGGTAAAATATTATATATCATTGTCTACTTCAAATATTCTGAAATTAATTATTTGCACCCTTAATGTTTAGATCCAAATATGTAGAGAATTTTATGACGAGTTATTATCTATATATTAAATTAATATTTATTCGAATTTGATCTCAAATTTAATAATTTAATTTGCATATTCTTTGATTAATATCCAATTATGCTCGTGTTAGGTAATTTTCGTTTTACTTCTGCATTGTTTACCTTTGTTGTCGTCCATCTTGCCAATTAATTACGTCTTATATAAGAGAGTTTACATTGTTTTCACCAGATTTCTTGTTTTTAAAGACTATATGCGCAAGAAATAAAGATAAAAAAGGGCAAAAAACGATCCTGTGAAACCGTAAAGAATTATTGAATAGTATTGGCATACCAATAAAAATCGATTGAAGATGGTACTTTACCAGTTCTATTATATGAACGTGAAAGTTGGATCGTGACAAAAGAAATTCATAAAAGAGTAAATGCATTTGATATCTGGTGTTGTAGGAGTATTCTGAAGGTGGGTCGGTTTGATAGGATTACGAATGATGAAATTTGGTAAAGAGTAGGTGAAGGCTATTCATTGAGCAAGAGAGGTAATCAAGAGGAAATGGAAGTTTTCTGACCATGTATCCCGCATTCTAGGAGGACTAAAATAGAAAAAAAAGAGTAAGACCAATAGAATGGTTGACAGACCTGAAAGAATAATGGAGAATAAGGCAATATGAAAGGTTAAAGCAAGCAGTAGAAAACAGGAGGAGGCGTTCCGATGGCAGGCTTTCAATTTGGTGATGTCAAGATGGCACTTAATAGATACAGTAATAAATAAAAGGGTGATTGGAATTTTTGGTTACCATTCAGTTTTATATATACATAATCTCTTAATCTTAATCCTAAAACTTAAAAAAATATAAATTTTCAATTAAAAACAGCCGGTTTAAAATTTTCAAAATGTGGACTTGATTTTTCCCAACTGTAAAATAAAAAAAAAGAGCGTGAAGTTTAAATATATAATTTATATAATTAAATTAGTTTATTTCGTGAATCAATCGAGTAATATTTGAATAATGGATTAAAATAACGTACAGTATATCTGAATGATAATTTATGAATGTAATTTTATATTTATGTAAGATTAGGTAAATATCACATCACAGTTTATTTAATTTTCGACAAATTCAATGTCAAACAGATTAAATTACAATTTGAAAACTGTAAATTTGGATTATAATAAGAAATATAGAGGAAAATTGCGTTAAAAAAATTTTGATAATATATGTTATGTGCTTATTAAATATTTTAAAGCATGGAAACGATTTGCTTCTATATTTAACTATATATAAAAACAGAACTCTATAAAAAATCATTACAAAAAATATATATTTTAATACACGAAAACTGATAAAAATAATAAAACATCAAAGGAAAAAAACCATTAAAATTAGTTTCTAACTCTTGAGAAAATATTAATTTAAATTATTTTTTATTAAAATAATCATAAAAAATTTAATTAAAAATTATTGTTGTGTTTCTATTTAGCATGACAGTTAAAATTATTTTTATTAATTTAATTAAATTTTGTGTGAGTTCGAGAAATACCGTAAGTTAATTTATTTGTAAAGTAATTTTTGGTTCCATTTTTTATGGTAAAAATAGCGATGAAAGATTTGATACAATTCACTTAGTCCATCTACTTCTTAATCAGATTGCAGTGAAAATATCTTAAGGACAAAATATCGAAAAGAATTCAGATTTTAGATTTTTTTTTCTTGTTATCCATCTATTAATTTTGAAGAGTCCATGCTGTCTCATTATAAGAAAGCAGCCATTCGAAATTTTATAGCTTTGAAACTATTCATCATACATGAGAAATGTTATACTGTACTCATTTTTTTAATGGTACTGATGTTATTTATTACTAATAAAGCGTTTATTAATATATAGTTTTCATTATGTATTAAATATAAATATTATTTATCAATAATCCTGCATTAACAACTTATGATCCATTTAGCCTCTTCAAAACTTCTGATCATCATTATTTTCATACTAACAATCTTGAATATGATTGTAGTCATTAGGTTTTTACTCAGGTAACATAATTATCCTTTTATTCTATCATGTTACGAATTCAATTGACGTTGTATTAACTTTCTGATAACCTTCATGGTTAACGAAGTTAATCAAAATTATATTACTATGGAAGATATCACAAGATTTTAAAAACATGATTTGGAAGATATAGTCAGTAGAAAATATTATTCAAGTTAAAAACGTTACAGAACTATAGAGTTAAATGATAAAACAGAAAAATATTCCATCAAACTTTTTAAATTTAAAATTAGATATAGAATATATCTTTTTTTTTTTTGTGTGTGTGTGTGTGTGTGTATACTCATAATTATTTTCAGAAATAAAATTGTTTATTATTATTATTAACTTCATTATCATAAAAATGCGACTTTTAGAATAAGAGAGGGAGGAGTTTGTCACGCTTCATGAGAACTGATATCTGCACATCACGCAATTCAGTACCAACTCTACTACATACACACACACACATATATATATAATATAGTAAACAGAAATTTAATTATATTGACAGAAAGTTTGATAAATAATATATATATATATATATAATATAGTAAACAGAAATTTAATTATATTGACAGAAAGTTTGATAAATAAAAAAACTATTAGATTTATGTGGAAAAAATCCATAATTTTAAAATGTTTATCGCAAATTTCCATTAATAATAATTGCAGTCCCTCCAATCTCTTTATAATGAAAGTTATATGGCACTTCACTATTTGATTATTTCTATTTGGAGTAACAATGTCGCGAAAGTATCCACATGGGAAAGATTATTGGTAAATTAAACCGAATCTCTATCTCTCAGTAATTTCCAGTGTAGGAATGAAAACTTATTTTATTCGTTAAACTTATGTATAAAGCTTCCAACTAAGAATCTGAATGACTACTCATGCAAAACAGTTCACTAAAAAAAAAAAAAGTTATAAAAAAAATTTAATATTCAATAAAAGCTTGCCTAAACGAAGTTTGAATTACGTTCTCTTATTTATAAAAAAATTTAATATTCAATAAAAGCTTGCCTAAACGAAGTTTGAATTACGTTCTCTTATAATAAATGCCAATAATCATTTTTAATTGCGATTAATAATTATGTAAAATTGTCATTTATTAATTATAATTCGATTAAATTTTCATTATTAATTTAAACCCGTGTTTAAATATTTAATTTTATATATTTTATAACTCGTTTAAAACACCGAATCGATTTAAATATAGGTCCAGTGTTATAATTATATTAATAATTTTAGAAATTAATTAATATAATTAACTTCTCTTAAAGTCGTCTCTTAAATTAATATACAACGTAATATAAGCATTTATCAAATTGATAAATTATACTAATTTCCATTGCATCTCATTAGCAGAAAACTTGTCTCTCTCTCTCTCTCTCTCTCTGATAGAAGCAAATTTAACGAATGTATTTGCAGACATACGTACGTACCAAATTTCAATTTGTACATTTCAAGAAACTACATACAATAGATTAAAGGAATTGTTTCAATTAAATAATTATAATTTTGAAGTCTTACAATAACTAGTTTAACTAATTTACCTAATTAGTCATCATCCTCTCTAATGATATAGTTTCTAATAACAGTGTTATCCATTAGATAATCAGCCTGATTGAAAGCTAACAAGAACAAAAATGATTACTTAAAGTGACTTTTCGTAAGAAGAAAAAAAAATCATTAAATATACCGTAAGTCCTTTTTAAATATAATTCGATCTTAATTAAGTAAATTATGGTTTTTATGACAGTTTAACGCTATTTTTATCCATGTTTTGTAGCGAAAATTTAGCGAGAACTTTTTCGCAAAATTCTCGAATTCTTTCTGGCAAAAATTTATGTTTTTAAGAAAATCATTTGTGTGAAGTAATTAAAGTACTTTTAACTATTTATATTTTTAAAACATATTTTTCTGTATTTTCCTTAGAGTCATATGTTAAACTGTAACGCATTAACCTGAATAATCACAGACTCCATTACTTGTCTTGAAATAATTCTATAAACCATTTATCTCTTTAACAGATGTTTCAAACTGTCACATCAATGAATCCATACTTGCAGCTTTGCTAAATTTATTTAAGTTTTGAACAATCACACGCTAAATTGGTTAAATTCCTAATTTTAATAATATCCGACAACGCATTGCTTAACCGCATGAACATTCAGATGTTTTTTTTTGAATAAATTTTAACAGATTTTAGTTGGTAATGAATAAACGTGACGTTAAGCACTTTCCTGTTTGTAAAACGCCAAATTAGATTTACAAATTATAAGGCCGAAGAAACAATACGTGAAGTTAACTCGGAGCAAAGAAGAAATTGCCTTCTACAGTACAAATAATTACAAGATAATTTATATACTTTATTCATTACTAACATCCTCGTCAAATATTGTATCTACAGGAGTAAAACCATTATATCTAATTCGAAGAAAGCTCGAGGGTCTCCAGAGCTTTAAATGGATCCCAAATTGAACATGAAAGAGAAAGGATCGGTTTAGTGGGATTTCAACAAGCTAAATGGATCGAACAGAAATGCACTTGCCAATACATAAAACACTCGCCCCAAAAAAAAGAAGAAAATTAAAAACCGGGCAGTAAAGTAGATTTAATGGAGAAAAGACTCATTAAAACAAGATTGTTCTCTAAAAACGATTAAAAAATCACGGCTTAAACTTTTAAAAATTATATCGGTAAAAGAAGAGAAGAAACATTAAGAGATGGAAAATGATCGCAGGAAATATTTTACACATCATATTAATGATATATTTGCAATTTTTAAAGCCATTCGATTAAGAAGATTGCTCAAGAGACTTTTCTTTTTTTTCTTTTTACACTTTTCCCTTATAGAAAAATGCAAATTTAATGGTTAACTGCATTAATTAAAACTAATTACGATGAATTTTATAACAATTTAATTTCCTCTCTCTTTCTCTCTCTCTATACATATATGCATTAAAGTATATTGTTGCAAATCGCTTCGGAAGTAATTAAGACAAAACATAAATTCGCATGATGATTAATAAATTAAATCAAAATTAAGTGTATTCATAAAATATAATATTTTAATAGATTTTTAGAATTTATTTTTTAGGACGTAGAAAAATCATTAATATGAAACTTAATCTGTTGTTCAATATTTTATATATAAAAGTAGAGTGAAAACAGAATTTATCCTTCATTGGCTTCAAGCAGTTTGCTATGATTCATAGCAAATTTTTCATTATTAACGACAGGCTTTTCTTCTTATTTTTTTGTTTCCGAGCTTATTTTTAATCCAAATCTATTTAAATTTTAATAAAGCTGAACAACGAAATCTTTCACTTATCCATAAAAAAAGAAAGAAAAATTGCGTTATCATCATTTATAAAATGGTAACAGTGTAAACATGGATTTATATTTAATATTCATTGTTTAAGTTATGTAAATTTTCTCTCAATTTATACTTATTTCGCGTAAAATTTCTCAAAATTAAATTGAAACAAATCGCTCAGACCGTTGAAGTAATGTTTGAATATTATTATCGGATTATCCGAACCATTTATTTGTGATAAATTATTAGAAATTATTGCTTACAGTTGTCCATTATCAGTTAATCTTTGATAGATGTTCTTTATTAATTTCTTTTGCAAAAACAGATATTTAATTTTGTATGAAGCGCCCGGAAAATGTATTGCATCAGAAATCATTCTTTCATGCCTTGCCATCTTCAATAAAGCCATCGCATAATAAAATTTTTAAAAAAGGAAATTCGTCTTAAAATTTTATTTCAAACAAAACTTTTATCCGAATTTATCCATAAATTTTTAAAAATTGCCGAGAGAGAAAAAAAATTATCGATTTTGGCAGAAATTTTTAAAAGGGTATAAAGTGTTAATAATGTTTAAATTCGATGATAATCTATCGCCTGAAAGGCAGAGAGATAGTAAAACGTTGTTACATTACTTATAGGAACAAACATTGAAAACTTTATGAGATATCGCTGTATTTTACGAGTGTATCTTTACTGGTGCAAAGTATTGCTATTTCTTTTTGCAGTGCTTCGTTAAAATGTGTTTTGCAGATGCTGAAAGTGATTATGTTGTTATATATTCCAGATAAATGGTAAATATAAGCTATGGTAACAGAAACTCCGAGTTCAGCCGCCAGCACTCTTCCACAAACATGCAACGGTACAGTTGGTCAATCGCTAGGAGTTCCTACCCAACTAGAAGTATCCATGATTGGAAGCGATGCTCTTAAACTAACACCAAATTATTACGCTGGAGGCATTTACGGCTGGAGAAAGCGCTGTTTGTATCTTTTAGTCATTATGTTGTTAATTGTTGTCGTTATTAACATGGCATTGACGGTATGGATCATCAAAGTGTTGGATTTAACAACGGTAAAACACCTCCTCCTACTCTCTTGACTTTTAACGCAATTAAATCAAGTTTTATTCAATTAAAAAAAATAACCTTTTGTATATTTTTAAAATAATTTTTAATTATTAATTTATTTTTTGCTTATTTATTAATTTTTGTTTTCATTGTTTAAAGACTGGAATGGGAAGTTTAACATTTACGAAAAATGGCGCACAAATCCAAGGAGAATCGGAATTTTTGAATTCTTTGCAGGCAGCTAATATTCAATCGTTTAACGTAATATCATTATTTGGAATTTAATGTTTGTATATTAATAACATCATAGTTTAGATTTATAATCTATAAACTAGCTTATTCCACGTTTTAGAATCATCCTCTGAAGTTAGAATCATCAGGAAACATCTCTTTAATGGCCGTTGATTATTTCGGAAATCCAACTAATAAACTAACACTTGGTGAGTATTAAGTGTTTATAATCAGTTAATTTTAACTAATTGTTTAAACTAATGCTTAACATAATGCACTTTCATAATTTATGAATACTTATTGCACTTTATTAAAACGCATCTGAGGAGCATGTCTGCCACCAAAGAATAAAACGAAATTTCGTGGACATATTTTTTTCTTTATTTAGGACAGTAAAAGTATTTTAAAAATATCGAAACCATAATTATATTTCTTCAAAATATTATACAGTTTAATTATTTTTTTCTTTTCCGACAACGTGACAAAAAGTCCAGAGATTACAATCTGTTTCTTGTAGAATTTCATTATAAATTACGATTTTCGAGTGGAATTTCTTTATTTAGGACAGTAAAAGTATTTTTAAAATATCGAAACCATAATTATATTTCTTCAAAATATTATATAGTTTAATTATTTTTTTCTTTTCCGACAACGTGACAAAAAGTTCAGAGATTACAATCTGTTTCTTGTAGAATTTCATTATAAATTACGATTTTCGAGTGGAATTTTTGTAAGATTTTTATGGCTTTGAACAGGAAATAGTTCTGGCAAAACCCGATTTTTCTGAATAAATTAATGTTTAATGGTTTATATGTTTTTCTTTAAGATAAGCGAATAAAATTTTATTTCACGAAGAAAACTTTTCCGAATTCGAAAGTTTGCAGTACAGAAGAAGAAATAAGAGAAGAGGAAGGAAAAAATAAAATTGGGATAATTTGTGGCTAATAAAGACGTGCAAAATGCCGGAGGTTTGTTAGGAGGAAAAAAGCAATTGCAGAAAATAAGAAATGATTGCTTTTAGCAATATATTCAAGGTAATAGTGCATAAAAGAGACCGAATGAAAATTAGAATGACATCGATTTTCTTAAAGAACAGACAATTGACCGTTACCATTCTAAGTATCCATTGTGCTGTTTAATTTCGTTGTTCGCTTCGCGTCATTACTGTCTTCTTCGTCAAGTTAGTTCATAACACTCGAAAATATCGTTCTCCACTCCACCACTAACACTCTTCGGTTCGGTCTTGATAACTATCCACTCCTGTTCAGCCTCATTGCACCAACTTCATGTTTGCAATAAGAGAATCATTTCCAGTTGCATTTCCGTCGCCAGAACAGGAAATATCCGGATGTTTCCGGTTGGAAGAAAGTAATATGGAAAATACATAAGAGAAAAAAAATGAGTCAAACTCTTTAAATAGAGACCCATTGTAACCATACTGATTTTTCGATTGGAAGAGAAAGAGAGAAAGATTCTGACTTCAGTTGCGTGACTGGGACAGAATATCGTGACTGTTAGTTGGATGGATATCATCCCTTTTTTTTCTTGCTTTATTACGTGGCACAGACCGATTATCAATTAAACGTCTCTTTTCTGTTGGAATTTGGTTCCTTTAATCACCTCTTGTGACGGTGATCGTGATCGTGGGTGGAACTGGCATCGTACGAATCTCGGATTTGCGTGCCTGAAAAGTCGCCACGCAATTGCAATAATTCTTTACTTTGAAATCTTCCATCGAAGACACTTAAGTGCCGAGTTACAAACTTTTAAAATTGACTTAAATTATTGTCCTTTTTCTTCTCTTTAAAAGACGTTTCACAAATGGTTACAAGTTAAAAGCGCAAATCGCATTCAGTAATTATTTAATTAAAGTAACAGTTTTGTACTTTGCTAAATTCTAAACTTACTAAACAATAATAATAATACCGAAACTTTACAGGATTATTGCGAAAAATGCCATTAAAATTTTACAAACTGATAATGCCTTAGATACAACAAAGGCTGTTTGGTTTGATACTATTAATGGAACTTTCAAAGATCAAAGCATTTTATTAAAGTCGAAGCAAGTAAATTCATCAAAGCAGACGGAAATTAATTTAGAGAATATAAACTATAATTCTGTATAACGTTATTTATAGATTATCGATTATGGAGAATTTATCGTATAATTTTATAGTATTATCATGAATCAAAACTCCTTTTATCTGGTAAGCGTGACCTCCCAGTCTTTCTATATTTTTGGAATTCTACGGATTTCGGGTCATTATTCAAATAAAATACTACATAAATAATAAAAATATAATATATTAAGATGTATGCAACATTACGTTATGTCGCGAACATCATGCTGCAACTTGCGATAATATTATTAATGTTACAGTGTACAACATAAATAATATTTTTTTATTTTTTTAATCTTTTACAATATTTCGTTGCATAAATCTATGTAATCTCGAATTAAATTATCGATAAATGCAGATTTTTGGAGAAAAATCAACAATTCTAAAAGTATATTCCGGATTTTAGATCGTTCGGATTTCGGGATCTATAATGATCTAATCTTTAACGATGCTCATTTTCTAATAAATGATATTAAAAATCTTCTATATTAAGACATTGATCTGTTAAAAATCGAGTTATTATTATGTAAAAGAGTAATTAAATATAACTTTTATATATAAAAGTTGCAAAAACTCGATCATAGTAAAATAATTTACACGTAGTTACAGCTCTCCAATTTTTCTGCTGCTTGGAAAGGAATAAGAAAAATAAGAGAAAGAGATTTATGACTGCTCTAATCGCTATTGTTCGGATTGGCGATTAATGCAAGGTAAAGGAGTTATTGTGAACCAGTATACGATCAATATCCATCCTACTTGCTAAATCATTTCTCGTTTATCTAGGTCTCACTCGTAGATTATATTATTTTTTTGATGATGTAGCAGTGCTTGCTTGCTGCTGCTGCTGCACTAACGACTTTATCGACAATAAGGAGTTGCCGTTTCTGCATTAGCTGCACGACCTTTAAAAAGCTAATTGGCTCATTTGTTTAACTAACATAACATATATTCTTAATTTATAACCGATTAATTTAAACACTCGGTGTTGCACAAACAGCAAATCTTTTAAAACTTTTATGTATAACTCGAAGTATATGAATATTGGACGGCGTTTATTTAAAACTTTTAAATAATACATTTTAATACTTTTCTAATAAACTCAAAGTTTTCGTTTGTAAGGTTTACCCGTTATGGATTCATTTGCATAACAATTTGCATATTTTAAGAAAACTCTGAGTATTCGAATATCAAATTTAATCTAAAATCGTAACTGTAACTCTGCAGTGAATTTGCACATCAAACGAATACATATCCAAAGGGGAATAATTACGTTATCTGCTTCGCACATTTGTTCGCTTATCTTACAAAACTGTGTCGTTGATAGCTAAAACCTGGAGTTTATACTTATTAAAGTTATAGTTTGAATCAATATATACCGGGATGTACTGCATCGCACTGATTGATTGATTTAAAACTTCCGTTTTATAGAAAAAAAATCTTCTGGAAGAAAACTTGTTGGAAGATCAGATTTTTTGGTCAACGATATCTGCTTTCTATACAAGAGAATTGGTCATAGATTTATAAAACTGTTTAAATTCAGAGAGTGTTTTGTATAATTATTTAAAATTAAACTGTTTTTCCACTGATTTTCTGAAAATGATGACATTTTTTTAATATGTAGCATAATATTGCATTCGTAATGCTTACTGTAGTCTTCAATCAACTCTGATCATGATTCTCTATTAGCTTTGGGAAAATTATTATTGACTATCATATAAATCTAGAGAACTCGAACTTATTAAAGTATTTACAAAATTTTTCATGGTTAATTCTTTAGATTAATGCATAATTTCCTCAGCCGGAAAAAAGAACCATTTCGATTTATGATAACTTAAAAACATACTTGCGTGTTTAAGATTAATGTCAATATACAGTTTAAAAGATGCTAGAATATCCATAATCTTAAAAATATACGAAGGGAAAGATCTCTTATTGTAATTCAAAAAATTGAAAAAAAAAATATTTTATGGGTTTCTAGTTGGGCCATTTTGCATGAATGACACTTTTACCATTCGTGAGTTCGGTTCTATTTTTGAATTAAAGTTTAATGTTCCAGAATGATAAAAACCATAGTCGATAATGCGTATAAAAACGTCGTTAGCACAGTTTCGTGAGATTCGCTATTTACATTCTAATTTTATGAGCAACCAGAGTCGAGTTATTGAAAAAACTTTTATTGTAGTGATAAAGCAAACACGATTATTCATTGTTCTTTTTTACATATACGTATCCATGCAATCACAAAAACAGTAGAGACGAATATAACATTTAACAACCATAGAAGATGATTCGCATGATATTTTTCCCAATACAAATTATACTACACCCATGAGAGCATTATTGTTTGGTGACTGAAATGTGAAAAAAAATAACAAAAAAAAAGAGGAAAAAATTCCAATTTTCTTAGCATTTCCGAATAAGTTCCTCTAATAACACAGTCGTTACAATTCACTAAATCATCATTGTTTCTTCCCGTCAATTGCAGATGGCAAAGCAAGTTCTTCTTCCTTTGTTCGGTAGGAAAGAACAAAATTTCATGATTTTATCGATTGTTTTTATTAGCTTTTGAGTGTTATCCAATGTTCTCGTTATCGTTAAACGATTTTTCGTATATAATTCGTGTTAAAAATAGCAATTTTATTGAATAAAACTAAACAAGATTTCTGATTCTTTCCGAAGACCCTTCAATCCATAAATCATTTATCATATACTTTCTTTAATATAAAACTTTCGAACTAGTAGAATATAACACAAGATTATATCCATGGAGATATATATATATAAAAATTTAAAAACCTAACATAATTAGAACGTTTATACATTTTTAACAGTGATAAATGAATATTTATATCTTTTATTAGTGGCGGCCGAGTCGAGATAATTGTAATAATCAAAATAAATGACTATTATCAGATAAAGTTAAACTTTATCATTCAGGAAAGTCGTTGGAGTGAAAACATCAAAGATTAACGCGTTACATAATTTATAAAATTCTTATTATTTCGATAATTAAATATAAATTACGCATTGCTCCAGTTTTATCTTAAGCGATGGAGGATAACGCGAAGAGGATCATTTAAAACAATTCCGTATATAATAATTATTCGCGATTTTCAGATTATTATTATTTTTTAAGCGATCAAAATCAAATCAACAACTTGATTTGGCTTACAAATGATATAACTAATCAATACAATAACGCATCTGGTATTTATTACGTCCCCTACGGACATCATCTCTGCAGATACCAAATCGATGTCGTGGCTTTATTAAGTCTATTGATGGAAGCGCTCTTCCTTCATTCCTTTAACAAACGTGTGGCGGATAATTTGGTTGTTTGTGGCTAACAATCTCCTCCAGCCATGCAAAATCTATAATCTGGACCTCGTTAATGTGTCGCACTTTCGCTCTCTCTCTTCTCTCCATCTCTCTCCACTTCTCTCTCTCTCTGTCGAGATTGAGGAAATATTAAAACGAAAATTTCCGAATGTTTTAAAACTCTTAAGTAAATAATAATAAGAATAATTATTATTCCAGAAAACTTTTCCAAAAATTCTTCCGTCCCTTTTTCCTTCTTAAAAATAAGATTTCCGTGTATGTTTATAAAAATAATCTGTTTAAAAATTGGATTAAATTTTCCGAAATGGGTAATTAATCCATTAAATTTATCGTAACTGAACTTAAAAAGATTTTTATTTTCGATAATTGTGAGGATTAAAAGCTATAAAGGAAAAATAATTTGCGAAAGAATTTTTATCGTTTTGTATTAAACTCGTTTCGGATATTTGTCTAAATCGGATTAACTTAAATGCGTTTAACTGTAGAATTCTAATTGGATTGAATCGCCAAGAAAAGAATATTTAAGCAACTTTTATACAATATATATATATATATACTCTTCTTTTAATATATTTGTAAAGTAAACAAAGAGGAGAGAAAATTTTCGATTCAATATGCAACCCGGTGCAGCCGTCCACGTTTTATAGATTTTTATCTTAAAGAATTTTTCGTATAAATAATTAATTAATTTTAAAATTGACCTAAAAGATAAATAGCCGTAATTTTTCTCTTTCTCTTTCATTTATTTGCTGTTGAGTTTTGAATGATGCTGTTGTAATAAATATAATTTTTGCGACGAAAAGTTATTAAAATTTATCGATACAGCAACGTCAATGGATTCCGGATTAGAGATATTTCCAGATTATCGAAAGGAAACCGTTCAGGTGCAGATTTACCTAATTAAAAATGTTTTATTTGATTATAAACATTATTAATATTAAAGTTTCAGTGTATTTTTTCTTAATACTATAATAAAACTGCAAAAAAAAAGAAAATAACGAACAATTTAATTTTTTTTCCGGATAAAGGGTTATCCCGGATTACCGGTACCGTTAAGATGCAATAAATATTTTTAAAAATGAACAATTTTTTTTGCAGTTAATCCTATTTACTAGAAGAATTATTGTTGCCGAATTACTTCAGCAACTTCTAACGATTTCTTTTTATAAGGATTCTATCAAAAAACATTCTGTCTTGTTGTATTAAAAAAAATGACAACTGGTATGCCACAAAATATCATTACAATTTATTGTATTTTTCGTTTACACAAAAACAATTTTTATTCGCGTTGAAGATTGTCTTAGTTTGATGGGAAAATCTGCTTTCTTCTCTGTACATTGGTACTGTGTAAATCCGCCATCTGTCAGCACTACACTCCATTCACTCGGACATGACAGAGATTTGGCAGATGCAAGCATTCTGTGGTCAACAGCCTTATCCAAGTGCGTTATATCGATTTGTAGTAGTCATAGTTCGACTGTTATGAAATGGGAATCCATCCGAATCTCGTCACAAGTTGTCATTAGAGAATCTTTGAATGGACGGACGGATATGCTTAATATTCAAATGGAGAATATATATCTCTTATTTAAATGTAGGGATCGATAATAGAAATTTTAACATTCTCCTTACATAATCGTTATAAATTATCATTATTTTTATTATTAAACGTGTTTTTGTAAATATAATAAAAAGTTCGTGAAGATTTTAACGTGGCATCGATAGAGATAACAGTAATTTAAATGTAGAAATTCACTTTACTTAAGCTGAAAAAAAAGAAAGAAAAATCTATCTCTCTAGAATAAATCATGTATATATATTTTTTATTTTCCTAACTGTATAAGCTCTTAAATTTAAATTTTTATAAGTTTTTTGCCTTACTGTCTTTCAGGAAATTCTGTTTTGGAAGCGAAAGGAAGACATTTTTTAGTTAGAGGAAACGTCAGAGGAGTTTTGTTTCATGTAGAACCCGAGGAAGTTGTTATGGCTGCTAACGGACTAAGAGTATCAGGTATTAAATCCAATTTATGGAAGTAAAAAAAGAAGAGAAAAAAATTGTGTCAATGTAAGAAGAGTTAATTGTTCATCTCTCTTACAGACTCGTAATAAAATAAATTAGTTGTCTTATATATAAATATGCTGTTTTCCATTTGAAAATCGAATTTAAAAAATTAAAAATTAATTAATTAATTAATTAACTTTGAACTTTTCAACAGAATCGGGAGGATTTAGATTGCAAGGATCTTTGCAAACAACTTTGTTACGTGGAAGTTCTACTAAAGACTTAAGGTAAACAGTGTAAGGCGTTTATATTAATATAAAATATGCGCCAAAATGTGTTTAAAACTTTATTTATTTTAAAAAAATATTCTAAATTTTCGATAAATTATCATATTTTAAATATTTAAAAAAATATAAACGCCTTTTTAATTATTTAAACATGTATGCGTGTAAATAAAAATATATTTTCTTATGGCGGAGAAGAATTGAATAAAATTCAAATTTAAAAAAAAGCAAATATTTTCCATTAAATTAATATTATTTGAAAACGTAAAGAGACTTCTTAATATACGAGCTAGTAAATTTGAAGAATGTGCAGAGAACAGAAGACATGAAACAAAACAAACCGTTGTTGAGTAATTCATCGACCATCTAAAGAACATTACCAAAAAGTAATGCACCTTGTCCTTTGCACTCGGTTTCTTCATGCCATTATGCAGAAGATAAATCCCTCCATCAGTTCTCTGCATAAGCGCACATCACTGCTTGTACAAGATATAAAGTCCCATTTCTGTAATTCACCAGTCATTAGTCAAATAATCCTTCCATCCATTCTTCGTTGCACATAGCATCGACTGGTTACATCGTTGTGTCCCAAAGGAACCTTTAGTGTTACATATCTATCATCGCTTTCGAGTCTAATGGGAGCAGTGAAACTCACGGGAAAGTTAGTTTCTCTCGCACACTATACAGAAAATTGATAAGAAGATAGGAGAAGAGAAGGAAAGGCGTTTCTCTATCCAGACACGAAACTAATGTTTTTGAAATAAATTTCTTAGTACATTGCTGCTGCTGTTGTTGTTGTTCGTTCGACATAGCAACAAATCAATTTATTTGTCACGCTAATGAAGCTATTCCTGATCTAACTAATGGAACTTTTACTCGCTTGATACACGAGTAAATCCAACGTTACAGATGTTTGTCTTCATAAAACTTTCGGTTTGACGTTTCGCAACGAGCAATTATTACTCTTTTTTAAAGGTTTATACACGCGTGAAACTTTTAATATTCTTTTTGTCACGGGTTTTTTTAAGCATGGTAACAGTGTTACAATTTTTTGTTTACTTGCAGGATAGAATCTCCAATGAAAACGTTAGATATCCGTGGAGATGCCAAAGTAGAGATGGAATCGAGAGTTGGAGAAATGAATGCCAATTGCCTTCGAGATATGAAACTGCAATCTACAGAAGGAAGAGTAATAGTCGAATTTTCTTCTATTCTTATGATTGATGATATAAATTTTGCAAAAACGGGAAATATACGAATTCCACGTTTTATATGCCATTCTAAATAGTTTTTATTTAATATTTAATTATCCTTTAAACGAATTTAAACGGTATCGTTTAATCAATAAAATTTACGTTTACATCTTTAGAAAAGGCATAAAATTCAATTTAATTTTTATTGATATCAATTTTTTATTTTAATACACTTTATCAATAGATAAATATATAAAATATTATTATTTTATTGGTAGAAACAAGAATAATTCTTTAAATTTAAAATCCGATAATATATTCACAAAGAAATAAATTCGATTTGCATATTATTCAATGGGATAGAATAATTAAATCTTCATGTTTCACGCTAGTGAATAATGTATCTGTGCGTGTTATTATACTAATAGAGTTAATTCTCACGCTTACATCACGAAATCTTGCAGAAATTTTGGGAAATATTGGTAATTTATTTATTTAAAAATTTATCGTGTGCAGCTTTTATGTCGTTTGTGATGCTGAAGCGGCGAGATCCTCTTTTTTTCTTCTTCTTCTTTTACGGAAAGTGGATAGATATTTTAATTTTCTTCCAGTTTTCTGCAATATTTAACAGATGTCCTCTTAATCTTATCAGTCTCCATACGATTATTTAAATCCATTAGTGTGTGTTACAATTGCACGTTTAATGAGATTGTCTGCAGGAGCAAAAGACACACATATATTATAGGAATTTGCAAACTAAGATTACGGATTTAGCATCGATGAATGGCATCTCGATATTAAGCCGCGAAAACCGTGAAGAACGATTCTATTGTGAATAACGTGCAATACGAACTTAAAATTTCATCCGATAAAATCGAGAATAACTTTCTGAAAAGATGTTCAATGTAAGAATTAAAATTTTATAGTGCTTTCTATGATCCTGTGCCATATCTTTCAAGTGTTATCCATCTAGTCCCACTAGCTGGGTCAGCTATAAAGACAATCATGGGGCACCCATGGCCTGTAGAGCCAAGGAGTAGTAGTAGTAGTAGTAGTAGTAGTGCATTCAATGATACTTAGTTATACAAAAATGATAGAAAAACTTCTTGGTTTCGCTCTTGAATTATAACGAAGCATTTCACGCATAAGGAGAGAAGTTTTATTCTTTTTTAAAATGAATAACATTACGCAAACCTGCACTAAAAAGAATAATTACTAGGAATTCTTCATTACGCAATGATGGCTTCAAATACTAAACAACTCTTAGAGGATAACGAGAAAAATTACTATTCTGGCAATCAGATTTATCTGTCCGTTTAGTTATTTCTTTATATTAAAATCGTAATCAATATTTACCAAAATAAAATTGATATTATTTGGATTTACTTTTAATGATTATCCAACCGAAAAAAGGAAATTTTTAAATGGAGATTACCTAAAGCATTACTTGATAGAAATCATATTTTGAGTTGTCACTGAATGATTGAGTAGACTGTCAAACAAGAATTTGAAATGAATCATTTGCTACATATATTGCATAACGTATTCCATCAAGAATTAATTTACAATGTGTTACAGCTGTTCACATTCAAGAATTACCGAACTGAAAGCATTATCAAACCATAATTCCTATGAATATTCTAAATACCTCCATATACAACTATACGACGATGGCGTATACCATAATGGTAGATATCTAAAAATACTAAAGAATATTGGTAATTCCTATTGAATGCATAAATAAATTTCCGCATGTATTATTATTATGGTTATGGCGTAAAACGATTCGATATTATTTAAATCTTGTTTTCTTTACAGGTCATTCTCGACACTTCCAAGTTGGAGATGAAAAATCTAAGAATGACGAGACAGTTTAGCAGAGATCACGGATTTCAACGTGTTTATCAGATGTGCATGTGCGAAAATGGCCGATTGTTCTTGGCTATGCGCGAAAGTTATTGTCAAACGAAGGAGAGCATCTGCAACGAAAATTCCGACGCTCGAGTTACCAACAATGGCAGATTTTCTATATAAAAAAAATAAATAATAACCATATGAATATCCTAGCATCATTAAGAAGAAGAAGAAGAAATCTTAGCAATAGTCCATCATTAATTGAAACCGTCTTAACTGTAACATATCCGAAGACGATTTTTTTTAATTGTTACGAATTTTAATCGATGTTCTCCCGCATAATGACAATCGTCATATTTTAATATATAAGTTATACACATAACATATATATATATAGATCCTGTACGGAATTATAAAATAAAGAATTCGTTTCACCTACTTTAATTTGTCAAATTTTTAAAAGGTTTTTTTCTTTATTCTAGTTTAATTCTCTCGTTGATAACTATTGTATTAAAATAAGAAAGGGAAAAAGGAGGTCATTTATATTCATGGTGACGATTTAATTGAATTCACTCTCAGTTACTCTGCAATCTGTGAATAGCAATTGGGGAAGAGAAAAGTCTATCGAACGTTGATAACATTACAAAAATAAAAAGTAAGAGAAAATAAATTTTACTGTTCTTTACTTTACTAGATGCATTCTTATATAGAAGAAGGGGAGGAAAAAAATAAATAAATTTTCTTTGTTAGATACGTTTTGTTATTCGTTAAGCAATGGAAAAAAAGAGAGAATTTTAATGCAGTCAATCATGTCTAAATGCTTAACAGTTTTTTCTGTTGAACGATTTTCGCTCCATGAATCTCACACATAAACATGCTGCTTCATAATATAAACGTGTTTACTTTATGAAGTGCAATTTTAGTTGATTATCTGTGTTTTCTGGTGCAAAATATGTAAATATAGAAAAAACAATTCTATAAAAAAGCATTACCAATGATCTGAATTAAAAAAAAAGCAATTTGTATACAAAATTTAACTTGTTTTCTTCAGTAAAACAGAAATAAAAAATTAAACAGACGGATATTCACGCTTTATACTACATTTCTCTCATTATACAATCGAATTTCGTGATATTTTTTGACTTGTAATTTGTTACAGAATATTTATAACAATTTTGAAACTTTAATTATGTTTATATGTTTAAGTATTAGCTTTTCGTGACTTGTTCGTTGTTTTTTTCTCTTTTTTTACATGATTAGGATAGGAAGAAAAATCGATGATTTTTAAAATTTTTATAAAGCAAATACATGTTTGATATCGTGACTACAGTTTCGGTCTATAATTCTATTTTATAAACGGATTACAAATTCAATTCTGCATTCAATCGAAAGATAAAAAAAATAAAAATATAATACACATATATATATTCTATGGAAAAAAATATAGTAGATATAAAAAAAATGTAAAAAAAAAAATCCCATGTTGTCAAACATTTTTTCCAATAAAAAAATTGCGCCTTATAAACAGACATCGATGTTTGCCCCTTTCTGTACGTAACAAAGTTAAACATGGCACTGGTTTCACTTGCATAATGTTTTTTTTTTGTTAACCATAAATAATAATTTAAAAATATAATTAAGAATTTATAAAAATGCAGTTTAAAATGCCAAAAGTTTACTGTATTTTCATTACTAAATACATCAGAATTTTTTTTAATGGAAACATGGATCATCAGAAATTTTATTTATGGTACTTGTACTCTACCTTTATTAATTCTTATGTTTTATTAAAAAATTATATTTATTTTGCATAAATCTTCATATATTTTTAATTGTTTTGACATTACTCACGTTAAGTAAATCTAATTTTTCCATAACCAAAATTTCTCATGTGCTTAACATATTTATTCTTTTTATATAAATAAAACATTAAAATTCAGTAAGAAAAAATTTATTTAATGTTTAATGTATCTATATAATATTCATTTAAACATTAACGTTAACTAAAATTTTACATTATTAAAAGATAAAAAAAAAAATAAGAAGCAGAAATCGTGTTTTTCTTTGCATGTATCGTTTTAAAAATCATGGAATAAGAAATAAAACCAATATTTAAAAATTTACAATTGGATCTTTTATTAACTTTTAGAAAAAAAACGCATAGAAAATATTCCTTGTTTCTTCAAAAGACAGATTCAAACATCCAATTTTTTTATTGTCACTTCTACATAAACTCAGTCTGTTTATAATAACGAAGGCACAATGTTGAGAAGTAGAAACAGCAGTGAAATGAGTTTTTTCGGAGCTACTTTTTGCCATTTCACGCACACATACACACACACAGACATACATACTATATCTATTCTTAAACATAACAGAGATATATTTGCCAGAAGCAATAAAAACAAAGAATATTGCAAAACATCCGAACTGTATAATATAAATGTGAATATTTCTTTGTTTTCTCTTCCTCTCCTTTATTTTCTTAATACTACAAGCTCCGATTTATATAGTTTTCATTATATATATAAATTTTTATATATCTCGCTTCGATAAACTAATATATATATATATATATATATAATATATTTATTGCGTAACGTAACGTAACTTAATCTTTACACACAAAAGAATGATAACATTTTTCATCGATCCGATACAAAGTTTTTTATGATGAGATATTTTTTTAACGATTGTTTGTGGCTAAATTACTTACTAATGATATCAAAGTTTGATAAATTTATAAGAGAACATTTAAATTTTAATAGAGATGACGTTACTGTTTGTATGGCAATTGAAAATTCTGATGATGTTTAGATACAATGCGACTTATATTGAGAACTGAAGGGCATTAAACGCATATATTATATATATTTATAAAACTTTTGTCATCTGTATTTAATTTTATGCGACATTAAGAGTCGATATCCAACTTTATTCTGTTTTTAATGACGTAATGAAGAAATGTAAATGAAACAATTTTCCATTGTTTCATAATAACGAAAGGTAACAATTTTTCATTTTGTTTCTTATTTTCTTTCTTTATTGTTATAAAAATTATATATATAAACTAAAAATAAAATAAATCGACTACACATTTTTTTTTATAAAAAATTACAGTATTTATTCAATACAACATGACTAATTTTATCAATAAAAATATTTTTAAATCGGTCTTCTCTAACAAGTTTTCGTGTAACGAACTAATTTTTTTTTCCTTTTTTTTAAATATTGTTATAACTATATATTTTTTTTAATCAACGTAAATGTTTAACTATAAAAATGTTCGTTTATAGATGTACAAAAATTGCGAAAAAACTTGTGTGAAATTTCATACATTCTTGTTTAAGAAACGTTTCTGATAAACAGCGATTAAAGTTTTGCTGATGTTAACTTAAAAAAAAAAATTAAAAACTACTAATTTTTTTGAGTTAACAGTAATTATTCGTTCGGATATTTTTAAGCACATTATGTACTAAATTATTTTTAAACTTTAACTCTTCTACTTTGTTTATAACTCTTTTTTTTTGTTAACATATCGAAACAGCAACTGATAAGGATTCATATTGGACGGCAATAAAGCGCTGATCACATATTTATCGATAATACTACGTTTATGTTAGGAAGACGATAATCAAACACGTTTATACTTTACAATAAAATCAATAAAAATAATAAAAAAATTAATTAAAAATTAATTATCATCATGAGCAACTTTTTCTCAGTGTAGGATTGCTTCCACGTTTAAAAATAATACAATTATAAACCATAAATACATAATTTTTTTTCAGTAAGTTTTCATTACGTAAAGTATTCAGAAAACTGTCAAAACGTTGAAAAGTTAACTGGAGAATATTTATGAATTTTTTTTAATCCTTTCTTCACTTCAGATAGGTCGATAATAAGAAAAAATGTCGTCCAAAGCCAAATATGATCAAAAATGTTTTCTTATTTGGCAAATATTTTTATCCGTTTTAAAACGGTTAAAAGAATTAAAAAAATTGTTTTTCTATTAAGCCAATATATATATACATGTATGTATATATTTATACACATACATATATGTATTCAAAATTGTGTAAATCACTCGAAGTGTCAACTATTTTGGAATAAAGTACGTTCCCTGATTTAATGTTGTGCTTTGCTAAGCCGATGAATCATTGTTGCTATACATAGTCTAGTCAGACGTGATGTGTATTGAAATAACGTTTTATGCTAAAAGTCGCTTTCTGCAGCCGAATTTACTTTCTTGCCATAACATCTTGGTAAAAGTGCTAGGTTCCAAAAAAAGACACTGACAGAATCGGAAATAAGATTAAATCCCTTTGCATTGCTTTTAATCTGGAAATTTTCACTGAATTGTCAAAAACCGGCCCCTCGAAAAAAATTTTTTTTTTTCTGAGATAAAAAAAACTTAAAATGTCATTTTTGTACTCGTCCATATACTGAAATACAATAGTACAATTTCTGCATAGTAATATATGTCTCGACTTCTAGCATCTCTATACAGAGTTGTGAACGTTTTTATTTATTTATTCTTTTTTTCTTTCCTCTCTCTTTTTAACTTTCTTCAAACTTTAACAATGTATTTTTATATATATATATAACTTATACTGTCCTTTCTCTACCAAAAAAAAATTTGGGAAGCACCGTTTCCGAACCCTTTAAGACTTAGCACCAAGGCCGGGTATGTCACAAATATATGCTTGGTTTTTTTTTTTTTTTCTGTTCTTTCTTTTATTTGGAATGGATTCTTCAGCAGCCGTCCGGAACAAACACATTCCGGAGGAACTTTTTTAATTTTTTTATAACTTGATTCGACGGATGATTGCTTATTTTCATTTATTTTCTATTTTTACACACGAAATCGTCTGCTTGGCAAAAACCTTGAGATGGAGACAGAAACATGCGACCATTTTCACAAACGCATAATTGGTAGATGCCAGGATACGAACGTCCTCTTGTCGTAGGTAGAGCTGTCTTCAAGTTTTTCATTTCTATTTTATCTGAATCTAACCATATCTACAAAAGAAAAAAAAAAGAAAAAAAATCAAAATTTATTTTATAAACTTAAAAAAAATAGCAGAGTTTGTTATTATTATTATTAATATTAGCTTTATGGTCTATATTGATGATTACAATGAGTCGTAATTATTGATAATGCAAATAAGAGTGAATAAATAAATAAGTTTGTGATTAAATGCTAAAATTAATTTATTCATAATTAATAAAAATCTGGATAAAGTCGTAATTTCATTGTTTAGAATATATTAAAACACTTATGTCAATAATTAACGTAGTATCTTTAGCAGACTGTTTTCAACTTTTACACTAAGGTTTACATCATTACATTCATTAAAACGTCAGTAATGAATGTACTCAGCGAAGTTTTGCAAACATTGTTTATATTTTCGACAAAATAAAAGCATATTCTATTAAAAATCTTCATTAATATTGTTTACACTTTAACATTGCCAGAAAATTTCAAACGTCTTGAATATTCTGCTTTCTACTACATCAATTAAAAGGAAACTATGCAAAACTGTGTTCCCGGATGCAAAAATCTTTAAATAATATAAATATGTAGATATTATATAAAATAATTTCTTACAGCTCCTTGTTTTGACTCATTACATCAATTAAAAGGAAACTATGCAAAACTGTGTTCTCGGATGCAAAAATCTTTATATAATATAAATATGTAGATATTATATAAAATAATTTCTTACAGCTCCTTGTTTTGACTCTAATCTCATATCTTTTAAGCAACTGGCAATGACGTCGCCCGCTCTAGATTGAATTTCGACTCCGTGAGGTGCTTGGACTTTTAATTTTCTAGTTGGAGACTCTAATCTTTACAAGAATAAAAAATATTATAATTATATAAAAAGTTAATAAATTTATAAATAATTTTATTATTTACCTTAACTGTTCGTAAGGTTCTGCTCTAACCAATGGAGTCTGTATAGATCCATCAAATCTTACACCACCAATTCCTAATGAAAAATATCACAAGTTATATTCTAAAAATTTCAATAACTTAAAAAATATATATTCTATAAATTCTAGCGGAAGAAATCAATTTATTTGTATTTTTAAAGAATCCAATTTGATAGTTCATTTCTCTTTATTTATTTTTCTTTAGTTTGAGAAACAACAAAAGAAAAATTCTTATTTGAATAGTATTATACATCGTCCGACCGTTTTCAAACCAGAATAGATCCTATTTAACGTTTTATTTGAAGAAAAATCTACTTTTGATTTCGAGTACGAAAACCTGTAATCGTTTATACGTATCAATGTAAACATTAATGAATACAAAAGTAAAGTAACTAAGCTACACTCGAATAATATTTCAATGAAGTTGCCACTCCAATAAACTTGAGGAAAAACCAATCCAATAATAAAAGAAGGATAAAAAGATAAAGTTCTAAAAAGAGTTACGTGTTTCATACATTATCTTTTACAAATAGCTGAGAGTTCTTTACACTTCACTAACTCTAAATGGGATCTAATTGAGTAGGATCCGTGCGCATTGGATATCCAATGTATTTGCATATGAATTGATGAAAGCTTTCGCCACGTAGATACTTTGATGATTGTGTGCACTACGGATATGCAATCGTAATCCTCTACCGAAAGCATCGCTGTCGGCTCAATATTCCGTTATCTTGCGCATCGCTAAATCTATTAGTGTGATTGACATCCACCACTGACATCCTTTGTGTTTGTACTTTTAAATTTTATTAATAAAACCTTTTCGTAAGGTACGCAAACTGATAGATCTAACATTATCATCAAATATTTTGATAATAATAAAGATAACATTTGTTTAACGTTCAGAATTTATTTCGACGTCCGATATCGGGATTTGTTTCAACATTTTTTTAGTTTCTTACTTTCAATATTTATTTCGACATCGAGATAAGTATTCGAATCAATATCCAACTCAGCATTAGTTCCAACTGTCTACTATTGCATTTATTTCAATGTTATCCTTTTTGTTTGTTTCAATATTTTACTTTTTATATCAGTTTCAATGTTCTGTTATTGCATTAATTTTGATTATGTTCTTATTTGTTTCAATAGTTTACTATTTTCATTAATTTCAATGTACTGCTTCTGCCAGTTTGTTTCAATGGTTTAATTTTTTCATTAGTTTTAATATTCTATTGTTGCATTAATTTTAATGTCTTGTTTTTGCCTGTTTGTTTCAATATTTTATTATTTTCATTAGTTTCAATGTTATATTGTCGTATTAATTCGATGTGATGCCTTTTTGTTTCAGTAGTTTACTACTTTCATTAGTTTCAACGTTCTATTGCATATTAAATCGATGCACTGCCTGTTTACTTCAACAGTTTACTACTTTTGTTAGTTTTGACATTTTACTATTGCATTTGTTTCAATATTCTATCTTTTTACTTCAATATTTTTACTTTCCGTATTTCCTACATTTGTATTTTCAACGTTGTACTTTCGCATAAGTTTCAACGAGTGTCATTTCGATATTTTACCTTTTACATTTATTTTCAATGCTGAATTTTTTTTTCTATTTGTTTCCACTTCATAATCTCTGCATTCGTTTTAACGCACAACTTCAGCATTCGTTCCAACATTCTACTTTTGTATCAATGCCCACTTCACAAATCTCCAGATTTTATAGGCACATTCGATTATAATTAAACCGGGTAAACTTTACTTTTTACAATCCTTTTTAGTTAGCTTTACAGAATGCATTTATCCTATTTCGTTCACTTTTCGCCACAATAACAGCAACCGTTTATAAAAGAGAGAAAAATACAAGATTCGATATGGTTTATTACCATGAACATAACTAAAGCCTAGTAGTTAACAACAACGATTGAAGAATGGAAAAAAAGAAAAAAAAAAAACAGCACGAGTGAACGTTGGCTACCGGAAACTCATAAAAAGGTCCGATCTAGCATCGTAAAGTACGTGAAAGCAGTCAGTCGGCCAAACGACATGGGAGGTGGGTTTTATGACCAACGTATTGTTCTCTTTTATCCGATTAAGTCCAACAGAACGTTACGAGCGCACTTGCAGATAGCCGTGATTTGTACTTCCGATTCCCTGTAATAATGGACAGAAGGAAAATAGTCGTCTTTACTTCTGTATCTGCGATAATGCATCTCTCAGGGATGTTCTTATCTACAGTGATCATATGTACCTAATAGTTACGGCATTGCAATTTTTAGTGGGCACAGATCTATTATGTACAGCAATTCGATACACTTTCCGTTAAAAAAAAAGTAAGGTAGATACAATTTTAGATATAAAACTCGATATATTTTATTTTCTATTAATCTTGGAAATGAAGAAAATCGAATGCGTTTTACTACATCATAACAAATACATTTTATATCTCAAAAATCAGCAAAAAAAAAATATATATATAAATATTCAGAATTTAAAATTATTGAAATTCGTGTTTCTTTAGCATATATTTTTATCTTTATTTTATCGCTAAAAAAGAAGAGATAAATTCGGATGACTTTACCTGTGATTCTTAATCTCTGTGTTGCTATAGAAACGTCGGAATCATCCGCACTGAATAGAACTTGACCATTTCTATTTTTGACGATAAATTTTTTAGCAATGGCATCTACTATAGAATCACCTTGAATAAAAATAAAACATGTATTATACGTAAATTTTATATACATGTTTTTTTATAATAAGAAAATAAAGTTTTACGTCACATTAAACTGAAATCATTACATATATACGGTTATTTTATTTTTAAACTTATGAAATGTTAAATTTTATAAAATTAATAGTTAATTAAGCTTCATTAAAATTTTATACAACTACCGAGTAACATTTAGTAAATTGTTTACATTCTAACGTTATGTAATTTTTACTAGTCGTAATTTATATTTAAAAGTTTACCTGGCTGTGTACTTAAAACTTGTTATATAAATGATTGCAGATTACACTTTTAGAGTTAAATAATTTTCTTGTTTTACCTAACTACCAATCGAAATTTCTTGGTACTGCTCTCGAATTACTGGCAGGCAAGTTATTCGACACATTTTTTTAGTAGCCTATTTTAATATTAAATGATTTGTTGAATTTTTAAAAATTTTGAGTATTGCCTCTAGCCTCTGTGTAGTTATGACTGCTACATACTGACAGAAACATAAACTGACACGGAGCCACGCAGGGAGCAAATAGATGTATTTATGCATAAGCACAAGTGTAAATTGGCAGATATAATAGACATCAACACCAATACACACAATGATGCACATTAATACAATTATTTATATAACACAGAGAGACAGTTATTTATATGTATAATTATTCATATAACACCGAACACAATTATTCATATGCATAATTATTCATATAACGCTATTTACATGCATAATTATTTATATAAAAGCACATGAAGACACAAACAGAAACAAATATATCAAGATCACACAAAGGCTGCACATATAAACACAGTTATTTATATGTATAATTATTCATATAACGCTATTTACATGCATAATTATTTATATAAAGGCACATGAAGACACAAACAGAAACAAATATATCAAGATCACACAAAGGCTGCACATATAATAATTATTTATATACAGGAAATGAGAGAAATTTTTACAGATATACAAAGAACATACAAAGTATATTTACATATAGACATATAAAAAGGCATATTATATGTTTTATTACTATAAAAATTATATATCTTAAATTTTTAATCAATGATATTTGATTAATTGAAACATCATTTTATTTTTTACGTAATAAAAATTTTCTTTTTGAGTAAATTGACAAAAAAAAATAATTCATCGGTTTTTTTATCCTGTAGGCGTGCGAATTTTATAATTTCCTGTTTTTGTGTATAAATCGATTGGCTCCGAAAACATTGAAGCTCAGGAAATGAATACCTGCAGACAACGACGTGTTTCAATTGTACACAAGTGTCCAAACTTACGGCTTGTAGGTCTTCAATCATTTTTCTCGTCCCTTTTCTCTTTCTCGTGCTTTTTTCTTTTCTTTTTTTTTCCTTTTTTTCCTCCATTTCCCTTCTGGAACTCATTTCCGCCAAGAACAGTTCCGGAATTGGTTGCCCGAACGCAGTAAAATAAATTATCCCTTCCCTTTTCTTTACACTCTTAAAGAATCCGTACCACGTGATGTGGTAAATTTGACCGTTTAATTTCGTAGTTGACGGAGTAAATCCCGATCGCGACATTTGATTGATTGCACTTTCAACATACAAGTGTGATGTCCGAAGCTGAGAGGAAAAAAAATTTAAAAAAAGCACTCAGCAAGAAGAAAAACGTGGGGTACTTATTTTTGCAAGGATTTTTTCATCCTCATTTTTTCGTATTTACGAATATTCTTCCTACAATATTTATCACTAGATTTATTTATTTTTTTCTGTTAAAAGTTTGAATACACCAAGAGAGATATTCGCCAAAACACGGCATAAATTACGAGACGTTACTAAAGTCATTCATTTAAACTTGACTCATACCTCATTACAGGTGTGTTAGACACGTTACAACGATTTTCATATCAAATGTTGCGGGAATAATTTAATAATTGGTTGCTTTCTGATCACATTAAATTAATATTTTCGTATAAAAGAGACTACTTACCTACAAATATCCTATTTGTGATAATTCCGTCACTGTTTCTTGCATTTAGTGTAATGTTTCTATACGATTCGATTTTTAACGGTTGCTCCTATTGAGGAAAAAAATAATAAGAAGAAAAATAAAAAAAAGATAGTCGTAATTTTAATGATAATATTTAATTAAAAAACTTTCAAGATCAATTTTATTCAGAAAACTAACCAGTCGTGTGAAAGACAAAAGAGTAACAACAATAAGAATTTACATTTAACTTGTAATTTGAAGTAGCTCAGAAAGAAAAGCTCTAAACATTCACTTGACACCCTAACAACATGCTTCACTATCGAAGCCATCAAGATGAAGTTAAGAAGTGAAAAAAAAAAGCAAAATATTGTAGATATATATTAATTTTCTTCCTTTACATTGTACGAACTATTGAACGTTAATGTCCTGATTTCCCGTAGGTCATTAATTAAGTCAAGGTGATTTTTTGTCTCCATTCTTTTTTTTTCCACCTTGTCGAAAAAGATAAACTTTTGATGTCACGCCATTGATTGCAATTTCAGAAAATTATTAAGTGATAGTGACGTAAAGAGTTTTTACTTGCCACATTTTTTTTCTATCCTTATTTTCTTTCCTTCCTTTTTTTTTTGGTTAGGTAACATCGAATTTTAAAAATTTCGAGTCTGCTATTCTGACCATTCTGAATGTAATTAAAAATTCCCGATATTAACGCGAACTTATTAGAAAAATCTGTTAAAAAAATGGTTAACGAGCTGGTTAAAAATTTTACTCTCCTTTTTTCCCCCTCTTCCTTTCGAGTAGCGAGTGTTGAGAGCAATGCAAAAGTAATTCCTGCAATCGAAAAAAATGGCGAAATGGAATAATCGAAAGTGATCGTTGAAAGTAAAGAAGAAGAAGTAGTAGTAGGAAAAAAAGGATATAAGACCTACTAGAACAAGGCAACTGGGCTATAATTGGATAGATGCACAACGATAACTACCACTTTTACACGGTCGTGTTTTGTAAACACAAACTATTAACGTCATTAACGGGTGACGTAATTAGCACAGGGGGAAGCTGTTACGTCGTTATATGTACACAGTCGAAAGAGTAATTGAATGTACACCGGCGGAATGTTTAACAGGATATTAAAAGTGCCTCTTTTAATTAACGTGGCACCTTATTTCTATAATGATAGGTAAGAACAAAAAGATCGGAATAATGATTCTCTTGTATAGATCAATAAATTTGCTCCGTGGATAATCATTTATTAAAAATTCCCTGTTCATTGATACAACTACCGAACTGTACGGTTCCTGCTTACAAAAAAAAATAAATAAATAAAATAAGCGAAACAATATATAATATGTAAATTGATTGTGCTGACTACGATAAGCTCGAATGACTCTATAAAAGGAAATATTTTCTCCTTTTTATTGCGTGACGTTTACGAGAAGAGACGATTAAATTCTTTTTTTATTATTATTTATTATTGTCTTTTTATCGCGAATGTTGATTAAATTGCGCGTTTTGAAAGTTTTACTAACTTTTCAATCACGAGTTGGTCATTTTAGCTCTTTTATCGCTTTCAGAAATGCTAGGGAACAAAGGAAAAATAATCTTTTTTTCCTCGATAGTCGTTAATTATATAACGCTAAGGTTTAACGCTATAAAGTCGAATTTACAACCCTTTTAATGTGAGTTATGAAGTAAAACGAAAGTACTTTATTCTAGTTTAGAACATAATACAATTAATATAAAGCATCTAATTGTTATAACGTTTCTATTAATCTATCCAACGATGTTATAATTCTGGGAAATTAGCCTGCTGTAATTATTTCCTAAACGCTTGAAGAGTCGTATAATCCCCAGGTGTATAAAATTTGCAGCAAAATTGCTCTTGTAAACACATCTGTTTTTATTTACCATTGGAAGTAATAAACTCCGAAAATATTTTACATTAAGAGATAATTTAGAGAAAGAGAGAGAGCGTGTTCGGGAGAGAAACGATAAAAATTTCAATAGATATAAGTGAGACCATGCCGTAAATATTTTTTTTGCGAAGAATTGAAATAAGTGATGGCATCGTATTTGGTTTTGGTAAAGTTTTCTAGTGCATATACTGTAAAGATAATTGAATTTCTCCAGCATCCCGTAGCGTTGTTACATCCAATCTAGTCTTACAAAAATGATCACAACTCTTTTTCTTAAACATTGCATCAGGTTTTCAAAGTAGATGGATGGTCAGTTAGCAGACCTTACAGATATCCACGTCTATATCTCCCGCTTTATCCACTGTGACAGGTATGATAAATGTATGAGAAGATTGTCATCCATCTGAATCATTTCCCTGCTCACTGCAGTGATGGCACTCAATAGAATAGCCTTGGATACACGGTAAATATAATGTCTGTTGTACTATCACCTGGATGAGTTATATATAACCGTACAAAAACCACATCATATGTTCAAATATAGATTGGGAAATGTGATGGAGAACTTTTTGATCCATTTACGATAGAGAGACTATTTAATTTCGTTTAGTGATTTTTACCCGAAAAATTCTCTTTGTTTCGGAATTTTGAATAAAGTTTTTGAAAGCTCATCCCGGAAGGGTAAAGTATAACTTTATTCTGACTGTTTTGTTGAATTATTAATGCATTCAATCATGCAAATTTTTATACAGAAACGTAAAGTTTACATACACTTCGAATATCCTCAAAATATATTTTACGATACGCAAAAATTATATCTTTCAATGTAAAGTTACTAAGCGCAACGTAAAGTTTTCAATGATTGCTTATATACGATAATAGCAAACATAAATATTTTATAAATTAATAAATAATAAAATATATATATTAATGCGTAAAGTAAATATTAAGAAAGAAAATTAGAGGGGAGAAAATTATTTTCGACTCTAAAAAGTATTAAATTAATTTTTTTTTATTAAATAAATACAACTATCGAGTTTAATCGATGATTAAACAGAACGTCGTAACAAATAAAAAATTAATTTTTTTTTTAATTATGAAAAATTCTAATTAAAATTAAATGATTTACCTTTGAATAGTTCTAAATTAAAAATTATTAAACATGTAAACAGTGTAAAGAATTTTAATCAAAATTAGAAATATTTACTTTCCTATTATAAGTGTTTAATCGATTAAAATTTATTTAAATCTTCCTCGCTTCCATTTTTTATAAGAATATTATTCTCTTATATCGTGTGGAAGTCAAAATAATTTGAAATTTTCCTCAAATGATGCTAATTTGGATGTAAACGTGATTAATTTTGCACCTCCTTCTGCTGATCTACTAATAAACAAAGAGACTGTTAGCGTATTGAATATTCTATTCTTTAAGATTACTCTTAGAAATCTTGAGCATCGCTAGAGTAAAGTTAAAAAATATTTGTTTAATATTTTATTCGTAATAATAATAATTGATGAGAGAGAGATGCTACTCTGTTGATCAATAAACCAATAGGTTAATTCAATATTTTTTTTTTTTTTTTGTTTTGCCGATGCGGCTGATTGAAAAGTTAGAGTTTCGAATTAATCCCATAGAAGAATTTGTCTCAATCAATCCCATTTTTATAAAAAAAAAAAAACTCGACATTAACTGATTTTATTTTATTTAAGCCAATTAGCAGTCAATTTCTTCAGTTAAATTTTTTATAAACCGTACAAACTGGCCGATAATTAGATTAAACAAAACAAATAGGCCAATGTTCGCGTTTTTACAAATCGGGGTTGATTGTGACAAATTTTTTTTTGTGACGGAATTAATTAGAAAGAAAATTTTAATCGATTATATCAGTGAAAAAATGAATTAATTTATCGATTTATTGATTAACACGAAAGTATCTCTCTCTCATCAATTGCTATTTTCTAAACTTTTTTTCGCGAATATGCAACTATAGGTGTGACGATGATGATGGATAATGGTGAATAGTTTAACAAAAATTATAAAATTGATAAAAAAGAGCCTTTAATAGTAAATATAATCTTAATTACGCTTACAATCTAATAAGTAAAAATATTATTTTACTGTATCCACTCGTGAGATGCATCTCATTGATGTTTATACCAGATTTATTAGAATGTATACAAGCAAAGAAGAAAAATAACTGATAAATTGATTTTAAATGGTGTTTTCTCGCACGAATTAATCTTTCATAAAAAAAATCAGTAATTAAAAAGTGGTTTAAACCATCCACAAGCTCTTCTAGCAGAGACCTTGGAGATGGTTTCAAATTCTTTTGAACAAGAATGGCTCCTGTGAGTTCATTACAAATTTTCTAACGATAAATAATTATTTTTATAAAGTAAAATAAAATATTAATTATACATCGGAATTTAATTTATAAATTATTTAAAAAAATAATAATTTAAAAAAGAAAAACTTACTTTTCTGGAACGAATTTCTGTTGCATAGAGAGATTGTAAAAATTGCGTTTCTCCATCTAATTTTATTCCTTTCTGTAATATTTTCAATCGCCCCATTCCGTCCTTTGAATAAAAACATAAATTATAATCTACGACTGCGTGCAATTTATAATTAAGTTTCATATTGAAAACAATTTCAGAAAAAAAATAATAATAAATCGGAAGAGATATAATATCTAACACAAATTTTAATTTTTACACCATTTTTAATTATAAAACTTCAGAAAACTATGATTAAAAAAAAAAGATATCAACAAGTATCTCATATATAATTTTACATAACATGAATTATGTGTATTTAATTAACAAATTATTTTTCTGTGGATTATTAAAGAAGTTCTAGAGGTTTATATTAATCTAAACTTTTATTAAAAATTTTTTTTTAATTTAAAATAAAAATCGTCCTTTCTTATTTTTCTATTTTTTTGCAAAAATATCCGATTTTTCTCCACTTCTCTTCTACAATTGTATGTGTATTTTACTCGGCTATTTACTTTCAGCATTAATCACACAATTTAGCAGATTTATCTAGTTGTGTGTGTATTTTACTCGGCTATTTACTTTCAGCATTAATCACACAATTTAGCAGATTTATCTCTTGAACATTTTCTTTAACTGAGTGATGTCTTTCTTTAGATTAGATTTTTCTGAAGCCATTTTTATTTTTTCGTCCAGTTTTTTTTTTTTTTTTTTTTTTTTTTTTTTTTTTTTTTTTTTTGTTTTTTTTTTTTTTTTTTTTTTTTTTTTTTTTGTTAATTGTACTAAAGTCATCATTATTACATTTAGCTGAACGTTTTTAAATAAAAAATAAAAATATCTATTCATAATAATTACGTTTTGTATAAATTGCACAATGCTCCTTTTATCCGATATTTATGAGATCATCGGAACGTGTTTAGATAATTGACTTATACATTTAAATAATGTCTTTTTTTATAATAAAATAAATTTTTTTAAACTTACAGATATATATATGAAAAAAACGAAAATAAGAGAATCAAGATGCAAGTAAATCCTACTTTCGTGGCTCTGTATCTGTTTTGACGTAGGGAGCTAAAGATGCTTTTGTAGATATGAGAAAAAGAAGAAACTGACATTTAACAATAACAAATTGAAAAATTTATACATCTTTATTTTTATATTAAATTAATTCGAGCATTAAACATCATTATAACTCGTAAATTTGATTAATCAATCGTCGGAGACATCATTATTAATATTTAATAGTTAATGATAGCTAGGAATAATTAAGATTATTTTTTATAATTATAAAAACATTTCGTTAAGTTTAATATAATCTTAGGCACTTTAAATTTACCTACAAGTTAATATTTATTTTATAAATATTAATTTTATTCGATGAGGCATAAGATTTTTTGAAATTTTAAAGCTATTTTTTATAAAAAGAATATTTATTTTTTCATTTTATTCTCCACAAAATATATCGAGAAGCATTTATAGTTTTCGTGAATTATTTTTTATTGTATACTCATTAATTTTGATGATGCTAAGATGGCGGACACTCAAAACATTAAAACTTAATATCTTTGTAACTATTTGTGGTATGTAAAAGATGTTACTGTCATTTGAAAATATTTTTAAGTTTTTAGATATATTTTAAAACAATAACTTTATGTAATTATTTTTTCCGTCTGTACGTTTGTCAGCCATTTGCAAAAATATCTCGAGAGCAAAGCATTACAGAATGTTCATATTTTAGATGATAGTTCCTTTTTATCCAAGGCACGCAATGATTAATTTTGATTCTATGTGGGCCTATTATAAGCCAGTGGAGTCTTAAATTAAAAATTGTTATATATATGCTTGAAAGATGGTGCAGACACTTGAAAGTCATTTTCGTAAAATGGTAATAAGTGGATAATAATAGTAATAATTGCTGTTAAAAACTTTATTTACATTTTTATTTTATCTTAATTGAGCTAAGGAGTAAATAATTTTATACAAAATTAATAAATATATTATTCTATTTACGTTTTCCTCTTTTGTTAACTTTACGAATTTTGTTTTAAACAAATATGGAATAACAAAATAAAAGCTTTTCGTATAGAAAAATAAATCTTTAAACTTTTTTTAAAAAAAAATTCTGTGCTAAAAAACATTTGATTATATCTAATGTTTTACATCTCATATTCTTATTCTTCTAACAGCCTTTTCTGATCAGATAAGATTCTTAAAGGATTATTATTTTCCCGTTTGATTCTAAAATATAATATTGGCAATACCATTAGCAATTCCATTAAAGTTAAAGGATAATGCTAAATTCTCATAGGTCTCTGCCTGATGCATTTAGTCGAAGGAACAATATTTGTTGTATTAGGCGGTATTAGTTGATGGCTTTTAGGCAAAGTATATTTTTCCATATTTTTGTTTTATTTATTTATCCCTACAAACCGCAGAAGAATGCTACAAAACAAACGAACGGTATAAAAAAAAAGAAGATAACGAAGTAAGCATTTAGGAATATTAAGTTGATAGATTATAAAACGTTGAAGAATATTGAAAATATTCATTTATTGACAAGTTTGCATCTCTAGTGGAGATATTGCTTTTGAAGAAAGTAATTTATTGAATATTTCTACATAAAATTCGGGATAGAGTAAGAAAAATTCGTTAGAGCAAAGTTTGCTTACAAGGGCTTTATCTTTGTAGAATTAATGGTGCAAAATATTACTGGATTGCAACTGTTAGAGAGAAAACTCAGTTATAAATGTTTTTAAATGCAGAATCTCTCTTCAACTGTACATGTTAAAGTATGACTTTCTTTAGCCATGTTTCCGAATATTAAATTAAATTTTTTAACAAAACTGTTAAACTGTCTGCTTTATCCTTAATGTTTGCTTTATAAAGCAAGATATACTTAAGATATTTACCATTAAATTATACAACTTAATAAGCATTAAATTTATGTCAATAAGTCTATTCTTATATACTACATGCGTGATTAAGTTGTTGAAAAAAATAGCAAAGAAAGACAATTTAAACGAATTAATTTAAAAAAAGAATATTTTTTTAAATTTTAACTGTAATTCCTCTTAAGAAGTTTTGAAGACGTTTCTTGTAAAACTATGCAGCGAATGAAAAACATGCAAGAGATAATTAATTGATTGTTATTCATTCGCTGTTCTAATTAACCTGACGACACCTGCGTGGGAAATATTCTTGAGGTGAGTTTTGGGCATGCTCGGACGAGATAAATGACTTTACAGAGAAACTGTCGATACGACGAACGTCTCCAGGACACAATGGACGTTAAAACTAGAAGACGTATCATTAATTTTCTCCGTAGGCGATCGAAGCATCCAACAGCAGCTATGTGTGAAACCTCAGCTTCTGGCCTTCACGTTTACTATGGATGGCTTAGGAGATTATAACATAGTTATCAAACAAAAAAGAAAAGCTAAAACAAAATTGTGTTGTTTGCGTGAATAACTTCATATAACACGAAAACTTATCGAGGTATTCGTGTGTGGAAATTTTTAAAAATTTATATAATGAGCTTATTAATTTTATAAAAAAAAGAAAAACATATTTTTAGATAGAATTGTTATTGTACTTACAGTAGAAAAATCCATGACTCTAACAATCCAAACAGTTAAGGCGACATTGATAATAACCATGGCCATCAATAGAACAACCAACAGGTAAAGACAACGTTTCCTCCAACCGTAAATACCAATTTTATGTACACATTGACCAGAATAGAGAACATAATGTAAATTGGTACCCTCCGTTGCACCAGGAGGTGCCGTGCCAATCCAATCTTGAGAAGCAGGTGTGGTAGCTGTCGAAGCTGCTCCTGTACCCATCACTGTAAAAAGAAAACGTCAATATTAATTGTTATAAAGAAAAAAAAGGAAAGCTACACGCTAAACTGTTTAAAACTCGTGAAAGCTCTGTTATTAAACATTAAAAAAAAGTAAAAGAAGAAGAAGAAAAAAAATCGTTTAATCTAAGCCGTCTTAAGGAACTTAATTAGAAATCTAATTTTGCATGCGAATTCTCGTAAATCTAAAATTCGGAAAATATAATTTTTAATCGTTGCAAAATTCCGTGTTTCGAATGAATACAATGCAAATTTTCTCATTCGAAATTTAATGACGCGTAATTCCGCTTATAAAAGAAAAACATATAAGTTAAAAATCGTAATAAATATTAATAAAATTTCCAACTTTATACATGGATGACGTTACGCATGAAACGACGGTTTGCAGGATCTATAAACAATCTTAGTTCCTTTGATTTTTCCATAAAACATCGTTTTATCGGTAGTGTTTTGGACCATTATGATTAAAACTATAACTTTTATCCAGCAAAACGCAATTAAATTTAGAATATATATATATATATATATATATTTAACCAGAATAATATTTTCTTACAAACTTATTTAATAAAAAACATCAAAACTTGTTAAAATTGGTTTGGCTACAAATAGATTTCACAATAAAAAAATCAAAATATTTGTTTTAATTTATCAAAAATTAACAAAAAATAAGGTAAATTAAAGAGCAAATTTTATTTTAAAAATTTTAAATATCAAAGTTATTAAATTTTGTTTAAAATTCTAACGATCATACTTAAACAATGAATGAAAATCGATGCTTATTTTAACGAAACTCTTCTTTTCCAACTTAGCCAAGAACAATATTAAAGATAAAGTATTGTTAAAGCAACGACGTTCTTGATCCAACAAAAGAGATTCTTGCTTATTAATCCATTTATTGACTTCCACAGGTAATAATATCAATGGAAACAAACCGAGAAAATTCCTTATAAGTTTGCTTAATTAATTAGATTTAAGATCGCTGCTCTTCAGAGTTTTATCACAAACTTAATTTTAATAATAAAAATATTTTTCTTGCGATTTCGGAACTAACTAACTAACTAACTAACTAGCCACAGTTTGCCTACACGGTCCGTGAATAGCGAAGTATTAAATCGAAACATGGATATTTTTAAAGCACATAAATTATTTGTTTTATTCGGTATAATAATATTTTATAGGAGAGCAAATTGTGATTTATAACTCTGTATCGATTTTACGGAACTGTACGGAAGAAAAATACTCTTGATCAAAATTCTATTTACGTTATCTAAGTTTATATTTTGTTTTAGAAAAGTCTTACAATATAAATCTTTTGATATATGAAACTGTTATCAGAAAATAATGATTTTTTTCTTCCGTTAAAGTAGAGCTTGTTCTTGTTTGGTACATAATAAAAAGAAAGAAAAAAGATTTATTTTCTATAACTGCAATATTAATAAAGTGGCTTAAATTTATGATTGAGACCTAATTGTTTTCTTTATAACTTTAGAATTCTCAAAGAATTTTATAGATATATTTTTAGAGATTAAGAATTTTTGAGTTATAAGAAAAAAAACAATTGCATTTCAACATAATTGTTTCTTCATAACTATTTGATCTTAGAATTCTATACTTATAAAATCAATAATTGTTTTTGTTAAGATCTAATTTTTTATACCTCTAGAATTATTAAAGAATTCAGAGTTCTAGAGTTCTACTTAAAGTTTTCTTTTATAACTCTAGAATTTTAAAAAATTCTAAAAAAAATACAGTTAATAAATATTAATTTCTTAATTCTAGAATTCTAGAGTTCTAACATAAATAGTTTTTATCGATAAAATATAATAGCTGTACTTTCTTTATAATTCTAAAAATTCTTTAAGAATTCTAGGGTGATAAAATTATAAACTATAGAACTGTTTAAATAGAATTCTAGAAGTCATAATTTTTTACAATTCTGGAGTTATAAAGAAAATTATTGATTTTAAAAGTTTAGAATTCTAAGATTAATAATTATGAAAAAATGATTATGTTGACAAATAAATTTTTATATAATTCTAGAATTATTTATTATTTTAAAAAATCTATAATTTATTAAATTCTGTATTCTAGAAATCGAGTTGTTACTCATTTGAATTGCGTGATTAGTTCTGCAGCCATTGCATTACACAAAAATGCGAGGATGTTCTTTCACATTCATCGAATCGAACTCGATCATTGCAACTTTTTTAAACAATTTTTTTAAATTGGTTGTAAACTTGTTATGATCTTTCACATTCATTGTTCTTTCACATTCAATGATCGAGTTCGATTCGAACTCGATCGTTGCAACTTTTTTAAACAATTTTTTTAAATTGGTTGTAAACTTGTTAACATTCTTAAAATTGGAAAAAAATATTAAAAACTAATTCCGTACTATTTTAATTCATATTTTAGTAGATCAAGAATAAGTTAAGATATCGTAAACAAGTTACAAAAGTGCATTAAAAATTATAACAGCATAAAAATGAACAAAAAGGATATTTATTTAATTGCCAGTAGTAATAAAAATTGCGGGTTTGTAGTACACATCCATTCGGTTAAGAAATGAGTTAAAATTTCCTGAGAAACTTTATTTTCTGACATTAAAATATTTTGTGAAAAGTTTACGAGTGCATTTAAATTTTGTCCACATACTTTGTTTCATTTCATTATTCTAGCGTGTTTTGCGAATTTTCTAAATCCCATATTCCCGAATTGTTTTAAATATACAGAAAATTTGCATTCTTTTTTCCCTCTCTAGAATATTTCTTTCGTACTCATGTTCTACAGAAAAATTCTACAAACAAAACAAAAAAAAATCTTAAAAAATGTGACTGCCCCTCATATTTAAAATTGATTTCAACCCCGTTTACTCACAACAGTAGAATTTTCTTATAGAACTTTTCTTTTTTTTTCATTCGAATCGATCAGACAAGGAGGAAGAAGATGAAAGATCAACTTTTTGAGAGAAATTCAAATAAAGTGGAAAATATCGCTAAATCCTTTCAATGGAAAACGCCAATTGATAACATTGGATAGTTTGAAATTGAGTCTTTGTTGTGCTATCTACAAATATAGGTAGAAAGGAAGAATATTTTTTCATTTATTTTTCTTATTTTTTTCAACATTCCTGTCAACATAAACTTATTAAACGTCAGGCTAAGTATATTTTTCATTCATTTTCTGATTTTTGCATGGCACAGTACATCAAAAACTCTTGCTTACGTTTAATAATATTCCGATCGTACAAGCTACTGTTTTAAAACAATTCAATATTTTTTACAAACAAAAAATATACATCAGTAATTCTGATCCCATTTATTTATTTTCAAAACAGTAAGTTTTTAAACCAAAAAATTTAATTTCCTGAGGAAAAAAATAATTAAATATTTAAATAAAAAATATTTTTTACCCATCAAACGTAACATTCATGCTAACTGCTTTAATATAAAATTAATTAAGAAAACTGCTTGATAAACAAGTAAATTAAAATTTTAGAAATATATATATATATATCTTTAAAAATTTATCAGTCAATATTTTATATTTATGTACATTGTTAAGTAAAATTATTTATATTAATTTTTTGAATGTATTTACTCTTTTAAATGCAAATATTATGTTTAAGCATAAATTATCATGATCAATTTTATAACTTCTTAACTTGATTGCAATAAAATCTTGTTAAATAATCACAATTTTATGTGATGTATCGAATTTATTGAATTTATTCGTGAATTATATAAAATTATTCACGAATAAATTGCATCGAAATCTTTCAGTGAAGCTATTCATTAAAAGATGGTTTCTTATAAACTTGAATGAATTTTTCCACCAAAATTACATGTTTAGTGATTATGAGATTATCATCTAGATAAATGGTTTACGTTAAAGATCTCTGCTACATTTATTTTTAAAATAAGCGTTTAACTAATAGTCTGTGCCAAAAATTACTTTATAGACGAGTTTAAAAACATGCACAAAATTTTTATTTTGTGCATGTTTTTAATTTCATTGTTTTTAAATTGGTTAAAACCGTGATCTTCTATAGAGAAGAAGAAGAAAAGTTATTTTCATTTTTGTTTAGGAAGATGAGATGGAAATAAAAAAAATTATAAAAATAATATGATAATAAAGTTAAACTGTTATGTTACCGAAATGTTTCTTGCATAGTTAATTTTGGCAATAAGAAGAAAAAAAAGAACAAAAATTTCTCTTTATTCTCTTACTGAATGTAAAAAAGTCTTTACTTGTGAATCATTATCAAAAAAACAAAACATAATTTTTAAAAATAATGTATAAAAACAATATTTTTGAAGAAATTTAAAACAATTTCTTACATAAAAAAATTTACAAATTGTTCTAGAGATTTCAGTAAAATAAAGAATAAATTCTATGCTTCAATCATAATTATTCATTGATTATTAATCTGCGGATTTATTATGTTGATAAAATCCTGCATTGATAAACTCGAATTAAGAACTAATATCCCCATGCAACCGGACATCAATCACAAATAGAGATGGAGGAGGAGATTGATTGACTTTCATTCTATATTTGTTACATCTTACTTTCATCCAAATCCATTCTCGGTACCAAAATATTGTGATTGGATTGCCTGGCGTGCTGAGAAGATAAAAGGAAAACAGAAAAACAATTTCCCAGTTGAATTTTTATAGACTTAGATGTTATTTAGGTTACATTTAATATAGAAAATCTGGCAAACTTTTCTATCCCCCGTGAAAGCAATAAATAAACAGCTTTCTGATATATGAATTCGTAGCAGAATGAATAATGATAGTGGCCATAGTATTTGGATTGAGAATCTAGAAGGCAGAGATGAATGATACCGTTGGAAGATCTCGGATATCTCTGGCAAATTGCATAACTCAATATGCGTAATCGCTCTTTCTGTATAGCATCTTTCTTGTTTTCTACATTTAGAAGAATGGGCGGACAGAAGCCAGCAGAATCTGGTGGTTTGACTAAAAGATAGATGGAAAGACTAGAGCGATAGGCATTATTGAAAACTTTTCGAAATATTTACCTGCTTTCCTCTACTGCATCTGCTAGATATAAAGATATATAATGTTATGTGGTGGATAATATCGATTTTTTTTTCCAACTTCTTTATTGACTCTCCTGTTGTTTAGAAGTACGTTAGTGAGTTTCTAGCAATAGATCCTTAGTTCTAAGTAACATCGAATGCCAGACATATTAGAAAAATTTTCGCTTCACTGTTCGCAATCTATCTTATAGATCGTAAGGAGAAAATAATAATAATAATATTTTTTATTTTTATTTCTTCTTTTGATGACGAGTGCAAAATGAAGCCATTGTGCAATAAACTAAAACTGAGCTGTAATAACATCAACAAGAATGATTGAAAGTGCATCTCTATCATTGCTGATCTTTATATAGTGTCATAATAAGTGTACTTGACATTATCTTAGACAGGCTACTCAATTTTGTTGCTACTATCCCGCATTAAAGTTATTATATAAGTTTATATTATAGATTTGAAGCAATTGTATCTGAATGGTAACAAAATTTCAGTTGCATGCCGAATGAAGCATACATAAAATGCATATTTTAACCCATTATTACGTGTTAGCTGTTCTGTATTATTGTGTCATATTCTGATTGTTACGTCACGCCTATAGTTGCGTCATATTACATTGTTTAATCTCGTAAAAATTGATATTGAATTAAATTTTTTCAGTTAGTAAGAAGCAATTGGTGCGTATTAATGACAGAATATTTAAATTAACGTAATTTTTTTAAAAATTATTTAAAATAACACGAAAAAAATTGTTTATGAATAAAGTTTACAGTTTTAAAATTTGCATAAGTATAAAAAATAACAGTTTATTTTTCTATAAACATCCATCTTAACATAGTAAAGATGGAAAAGTTTTTCTTTACGTTGATGTCACACTTTATCATGATATATACGGTAAACAAGTTTGATATTTTTTGACATATCTTGAATAAAAATTACGACCAGATTTATTTAAATAAATCTCCCTTTCTCTCTTCTTTTGCTATTTTTTTATTTATTATTTTTTTGTTTTACTTAAAATTTATTTCACGAAATAAAAATTTAACTTCTGTAAAGAATAATATTTTAAAAATAATTTTAATTCGAAATGGCGAATATTCGTGAATGAAATATCGCCGTATTAAAATAGACTAGGACGATGAATAGTCGTAAACAGTAAACGTGAAGTTGATCTATATATGTTTTGAATGAAAAGTTGATTTATTGCTTCTTTGTACATACAAGACGATGAGAATTGTGTACAGTTTCAAATATTCCTCTCTCTCTCTCTCCCACCCAGCTAAGTACGCACTTTTCGTAATGGCATTGGTAAAGTTCAGTTGTCTAGAGGTTATCATTAATCTACCTGCAATTCGATTCTAGAGTGCTTAATTCCAACAAAGTCTCGAGGGAACCAAACAGGTGCTATTGAAAGCACAGAATTATATACCGAGGAAAAAAAAATAAAATGTCAGCTTACTTTTTTTTATAGAGTGAGTAAAGTTTAACTTCAATAAATGTATAAATAGATGCGATTCAATTCTAATTTATTTATGCGGAAGAAATGAAATAAATCTGATACTTAAGATTTTCATCTAATCGTTCACCGAATAATTGTTAGTCAGTGACTGATGATATCTCTTCTAACCTTCTACACAACTTCTATTAAGTTTCAAATGCAGTTATATATATATTTTTTCTTTCTTTCTTTTCTAATAGCTCCTAAATACTACATTGCAGTAGCAGTAATGGTCGTAAAATAAAGAATAGAATTCAACTTTTTCAATTGTATAAGTAGGAAATATATATATATATATATTGATCAGATTTTTGTATATTTTTTGCATTCAATTATTTTTCTTTCCGTGATATAAAGCCGTTATGTTTTTTATGTATGGTTTAAAAGTTGATGTTTAAAAGGAAAATATAATCTTACATGTAAGCAAGCAGTTCCGGAAAGAATTAATGGCTTATTTTCCTTTATTTTGGAATTACTAAAGACACAGGATTAAAATATATCGAATTTAATAAAAATCTACTAGATATTTTCAGAGTTATTTCGGGGAAACCTCAGAAGATTGAACGTCTGCCATTTTTAAATGGGCGAATCTATAGAATCAGTTAACATCATCTCAAAGTTCTGTTTTAATAATCTTACTATTCTGTTAAATTTTATAAAATTCAATCAAATAATTCAAAAGTTATCAGAGAGAAACTTTGAAATTTGTATGTCTGCCATTTTTAAATGGTTAAATATAAATTATTAAGTGATATGTTATTGAAATCAACTTCATTGGCTTAAATAAATTCCCGAAATTCGTAAAAATCCAATAAATATTTTCCAGGATATATCAAGAAAGTATCTTCAGACGTTTAAATGTTAGCCATTTTTAAATGGTTGAAGTTAAAGGTAACAAATTTCATGAAAATATACTAATTAGCTTGAAAATTATTATTGAGGACGCATATTCAAGCAGACATAATCATCAGGAACTTCATTTTCCTTCGGAAAGCGTGTTTAAAAAGTTTGCAAATATACAAAAATAATAGTAACGATAATTTAAATATCGAACACCATATTGTTAAAATTTTAAACGACTGAAAAATTTAATAATTAATTTTTCTAATACAATCACTTATTTATAGATAACCATATCATTACATCACACGAAAAAGAATTTTGCCACTTAAAGCATCGCTGGAAGACATTAAAAAACAACAATTTTGACATTGTTGAAGTAATTAGTATGTAAATTAGTAAATTATGTATTGACAGATTTATTTTTTAAATAAAATTATACGTGAGAGAGAGAGAGAAAGAAGAAAGAAAAAATAACAATACTTTTTAATTTATTAATTAACTGATTTTTTAATTTTGAAATTTTTATTTTTTTAAAAAAAGAAAGTTTGTTTTAGTTGATAATTATTTACACAAAACATTTTTAGCGAGACAAAATACAAAAGCTTTTTCTTTCTTTTTTTTTTCTGTTTTCTTTTTAATGAAAAATCTGGAAGTTACGTTCACGAAATTTTTGTATATTTTTGAGAGAAAATTCCACTTGATGTTGATAGTTGCGGTTAATGTCGGATTTACGAAAGATTCAGTAAGTTACGGCAAACCTTTTCTCGTAAATGGCTCTTAAGCACGTATATTTATAAACATGAACAAGTTTGAAGACAAATATTTAACAGCAGTTTAATAGATGATCATCTCGATAAGATTAATCATCATTTTCGTACAGATGTATGATTAAATTAAATTAATTTCAAGACGTTAAACAGAATTATATTTTTAAATAAGAATTTTTTTCTGTTTGTTTTCTTATAAAAAAATAAACTGTAACTATCCTTTAAAAATATTTTTCTCTTCTTAAATTTAATTTACAGTAGAATATTTTTTAAATGTTTTATTGAATTAAGTTTGTTTTATTCTAATTATTTAAGCATTTTTTAAAATCAAATATTGTCGCGTGTGGGATTATTTTATTTCTAATTAAATTTAATAATTTTTTTTCTTAATATATTTTAATCAGAAAATATCACAAAATACATATTAATTTTTAAATGAAATAATGTTTTATATGAAATAAAAAAACGCAAAAAATTAATTTCCTTATTAGTTAATGCTATTAACACTACTTTGTGACATAACAATGATTTATGACGTAATAATAATAACTTAGTCTATGAAATAGAAATATTTTTGAAAAAAAAACAATTTTTTATTGTTTTTTATTAATTTTTTTAATTATATATTATCAGTGAAATGTTTATAATCACATTTAGTTATAATTTCTAGAGCCAAATATTTTTCCATTTTTTTTTTATTAGATCGGAAGAGCGTCGTGTAGGGAAAGAGTGT
>AYEL01067542.1:0-15278 GCA_000484575.1 Olivierus martensii
ATGGCCAATTAAACACATCGAGATTTGGGTGACTACGTAACCAATTAGTAGTTAAATTAGACATATGGACGGGTGATTTGTCGTGAACAAATGGAATTATAACTGATCAAAATAAGGCTTGAACTAAAGGCAGTAACGAATTTTCAAGAATATCAACGTATTGAGATGACGTCAAATATCCGTCGATTCGTATTAATTCTCCCGGACCAATCGCAGTTATCCATCCCCATACACCTAAAAAAGTAAAGAAAATAAAACAGTATTTGGTTTCTGTTTATTATAAATAATATTTATCATAGAAAAACTTTTTACTTCATCCATAGCGAAGTTACTATGACTGAAGTATTGTGATCGTGCTACTAGTGTTAGTTTGGTGATAACTCTTTTTATCTATCACTATCGAATAATTTACAGAATTTAGAGATATCAGCATAATGCATTTATAATAAACAAACGACATTTATTAATATTTTTCAGTAATATGTTGTGAAATATATTGATAATTGACAGAATTAATAATTGCTATTATTAAATAATTAAAATTTAATTTACAATTGTTTACGTTTTATCAGAAATTTGATCTTATATCTCTTTCGAACAAGTAGAGAGTTAATTTTTGAGTCATGAGGAATTGTTACAAACATTATAAATTTTATATACTGTACTATTTAAAAGCCATTTCTATTTTATAAAGATATTCTTATAACAATGTGTAGTTTCAACAAACAACAACAAGAATGAATTAATCCCCTATTCCCGAATATATCGTAGACTTTTGAGATTAAAATATGTTTTCAAAATCTTTAATGTGATCATCTCCATATTAAATAAGTTCGAACATCCGGAATTTTTGAAGTTGCAGAATTAATTAATTTTTAATTTCAAAGTCGACATTAATGGCTTGGCCTCTGCCAAATTTCATAAAAAAAAAATCAATCATACAATAGTTTAAAAAATTATTAGAGAAAATCTTCAAAGGTTACTTTGAGAAGATTGAAGATATGTTCGAAAGAGTGATATGTTCTTCCAAAGATCGTTAGTTCTTCCTTTTCATTTTTATAAAAATATAATAAATTGTTCAAGTAATATGCAAGAGTATCTCAGAAGTATGAATGTCCACCATTTTAAATGATTGTTGTTATAAAGCAGGGATGCACAGACTTGTTAAGACCAAGGGCCGCATTGATTCACTATGGCTTATAGGAGGGGCTCCAAATCTCCTATCATGTTTATTAATTACATGTTGCAAAGTAACATAATCAAAAGTAAATAAAAATTTTTAATTGGATGTATGATTTTGCATTGATTTTTAACAATTTTTTGTATTAGGTTCGACATTTTTTTCCAATCATGGAGATTACTAAGGGGCGAGGCCAGTTCCAACCACGGGCTGCAACTACAAATAATATTTCATTGATTGTGTGACTTGTTAAAATAACACATGGTAAGGCAGGTCTTTAACACATCAATAAAGGGCCGCATGCGGCTCACAGGCGACGGTTTGTGCATCCCTGCTATAGAGCTAGAACAGTGCTTCCCAATCTTCCCATTGGTTGGGAAGCACTATTTAATACTAGTAATAGTATAAACAATTGCATAATAATTATAATAAATTTTAAACATACATTTTAGGTATCCGGTTAAAAGAATTTAATACTGTATAAACTAACATAAAAGAGTTATGTTCAAGAAAACAATCTCAAGTATTTCATCAAAACTTCAAACTTTATTCATTTTAAAAATTTTCTTATTATATTTGAAAATTGTAAATCTTATAGAAAATAAATAGTTTATTTTAATCATGATGATTTGTTTATAATTTAATATAATATTTCTTTAGGCCCTATATTAACATAATCACTATTTGAAAAAATGTATCGCATAAATATTAATTTCTCATAAATATGCCGTGATATAAAAAAAGGTTGGGAAGCACTGGGCTATAAGAAGCAGCGTAAAGTCATTTTTACATTAACATAATCACTATTTGAAAAAATGTGTCGCATAAATATTAATTTCTCATAAATATGCAGTGATATAAAAAAAGGTTGGGAAGCACTGGGCTATAAGAAGCAGCGTAAAGTCATTTTTAATGGTAGAACACGGTTTTATAATTTCATGAAAATCTATTTCTTACCATCCAAAATTTTTAATTAGGGACACACAGTTAAATATCGGACAGCATGTGATTTTATAAGCTTCCTTTTCCTTCGAAAAATAGGTTACAAATCATTCGTTTTTATTCACTTTTTAATTAATCTTTGTTTATCACTTTTGTTTATCATAAATAAAGCAAGAGATAAAGAATATTAAATTTAGATAAAGGAAAATGATATTAAGCTTTTTAAGCTGAGAATTTTAAATGTTATATTCTGTCAATAATTTTTGAAAAAGAATACAATATCTACCTGTATGGAATACAATTATACAGGTATATCTTACCACCTGTACTACTTTTATCACGGAAACGCGATGACATAGAAAGTAGGGAGAAAAATTTTGATCACCAAAATAAATTCGGAGAAACGAATGGTCACAATAAAAATTTTGTGGTCTCACTAAAAGTAATGGCATTAGGGATCAACTTTGAAATCTCCAATGAAAACTTATGCCGATTTAGGCATAATTGGATAGAACTGTGAAAAACAAACAACTTTTGTTTTGAAAGTTTTTCAATATCACCTACGGATTGTGAGAAATCATAAAAAAAGATACCGTCACATATATTCAAGCAATAAGAAGAAGAATCAGATAGAGGGCGCCTGTATACATCCATGGCACTCGTAAAGGGCTGAAACCAAGGCAGAAACAAGTCCGGAATTACTTATTCTTCAGTAAGGTTCCGTGCCGAACTTTTGATGGAGAGACTTGTCGAACATGCGACTCAAATACTACCATCGACTACCCGAATTAGCCTTAAATCTGCATAGTACTATTACTCTTATGCTGATTCAATAGAATCCGCAGTGTACACCAAGATGTAAACAGATGTCCTCTGTCGGATTCTTATTATTCTTATTGCTTCGATGGTCGCGTAGTAAAGCTGTGGCTTACCACCTTGGAGGATCCGGATTCAAATCCGAGTCCCACACCTCCAGTTTTTCAGGAAGGGTCCGGGCCCGGGCTGTTGAACTCCATCCTTCAACCATCATGGGTGTTGGCCAGCCTGTGATGGGTTCTGGTAAGTGGCCGCCGCCAGATACAGTATATCCGTCGTGAGATATAGCGGCTTAACCTACTTAATCCAATCGGCAGTATATTTTCCACTCTGAAGGACCCGGATTCGAGTCTCAAGTCCTATCCCTTGAAAATATTTATCATGGGGTCCGGGCCCTGTCCGTCGATCCCCGTCCTCCACAATCCGGCTGACCCTTCCGCAGGGATGGGCAGCCTATGGAAGGGCTTCTTTCGCCCCGTCACTTAAGTATTCTTCCAGAATGGAAAGTGGCGTCATCTGTTGACAAAAATAATCGTCGGTATATGTGGCGGCATCTTTTTTTGTGATATCTCACAGTTCGTAGGTGATATTAAAAATCTTTTAAAACAAAAGTTGTTTGTTTTTCCCAGTTATATCCAATTATGCCCAAATCGGCATAAGTTTTCATTGGAGATTTCAAAGTTGATCCCGTGTGTCGCTATTTCTAGTGAGCCCACAAAATTTTTATCCTGATGGTTCGATCACCCGGATATAATTTGGGATCAAAATTTTTCTCCCTACTTCCAATCTCATCGCGTTTCCGAGAAAAAAAGGATAGTACCGGTGGTAAGCTACACCCTGTATAAATGTTTAAAAGAGTTTAAGATAATTTTTAGAAATTTCTTGGAATGTAAATTTATTTTTAAAGTTATAATTATTTTTCCATTTGATCAAAGTTTCAAATGATATAAATAATTCGTTTCACATCACTACTAACAAGAAATTCGGATGATTTTTGTTATTTTAAATAAATATATTTTATTAAATTTACTACAAAACATGCACGAATCAATATTTTAATATATTCAAATTTTGTCAACATATTTCAGCCATTCTTCTTCCTCTTGTTTATCTACTATACATTGCTTTTATTTTTAGTATATTCATTTACCTAACTTTATTTTCCCCCTTTTCCTTCTAGCTTGCCGTGCTGTGTAATTATGACTTTTCGATTTCAATATTTTAGCATTCATATATATACTGTATATATATTGAATTTTCATAGAACTAAGAAAGAGAAACGTTTACGTGTTTAGATGTTTCACATCTTTTCTTTTTTTTCTTTTGTATGGTAAGCTTGGTGGCTAAATTTTAATTGCCCCTTTCCACTCAAATAGAGTACTAAGGGAGCTGTTTTGGGCCAAAATTAAATGCAAAATGTAGAAAAAAAAAAACAAAGAACCGTTCCAATGTGTGAAAGTAACCCAACCCATTTCATGTTAGGTAGAAGCTTAGAACTATGTTACAAAGAACCGTTCCAATGTGTGAAAGTAACCCAAAAATTAAGTACTATGTTATTCGAAACCTAGAACTGTGTTAGTAATATATCTAGAAAGTATGTGAAGAAGGGGAATTTAATTTAAGTTAGTAAAAGACTTACAACTATGTTAATACCATTTTTAAATTTTTAAATTTTTATTTATTTTTATTTTTTAAATTAAATAAAATGTTATTGTGTTAGTAGCTTAGGACTAGACTTATATGTAAAGGAAGAGATTTGTTATTGGTTTTTATCAGGCAAATAACGAGGGTGGTGGTTTATAGAGGGGCGGCTTAAAGACTCAATCGTATTTATTCAATAGAAACCGTAAATTCGATTTGGATCAAAATCGAATTTATCGAAAAATATTATTTTCGCATCACATTTAGCTATAAATACTAATAGAAATATTAAATAGAAACAATATTTAAAATTTTAAAAAATATTATAGATTATATAAATTTTAAAAAAATATTATGTTTCTTAGCACCCGTACCGCTTTTTTCTCGGAAACGCGATAAGATAGGAAGTAGGGGAAAATTTTTGATTACCAAAGTATTATCCGAAGAATCGAATGGGCATGATAAAAAATTTGTGGGTCCATCAAAAGTAGGGACACAATAAGTCAACTTTGAAATCTGCAATAGGAACCAACGCCGATTTTGGCATAATTGCATGGAATTGTGAAAAGCAAATAACTTTTGTTTTGAAAGTTATGGGTCAACTTTGAAATCTGCAATAGGAACCAATGCCGATTTTGGCATAATTGCATGGAATTGTGAAAAGCAAATAACTTTTGTTTTGAAAGTTTTTAGTATCACCAACGGATTCTGAAATATCATAAAAAAAAGATGCCGCCGCATGTGTCGCCGATTGGGCTTTCCAAGCAGTAAGAAGAATAAAAATCAAACAAAGGGCATCTGTACACATTGCGGAATATTATTGAAGCAGCAAAGAGCAGTATTATGCAGATATGGACAATTCTGGTACTCCGTAGTAGTACTCGAACCTCAGGGTTGCGACAAGTCTTTCGCTATCACAGTTAGGCATGGAGCAATACTCAAAAGCAAGGGTTTCTCGACCTGTTTCAGCCCTTTATGAGCGCCATGGATGTACGTAGATGCCCTCTGTCAGATTTTTCTTATTATTGACTGAATAGCCCAATCGGTGGGTCGCTGGGTGGCCGCGTGGTAAAGCTGTGGCTTACCGCCTGGAGGATCCGGGTTCAAATCCTGGTCTCACTCCTCCAGTTTTTAAAGGTGTCCTGGCCTAGTGGCCGCGTGGTAAAGCTGTGGCTTACCGCCCGAAGGATCCGGGTTCAAATCCTGGTCTCACTCCTCCAGTTTTTAAAGGTGTCCTGGCCTGGTCTGTTGAACCCCATCCTTCAACCATCATGGGTGTTGGCCAGCCTGTGATGGGCTCTATAAGTGGCTGCGGCCAGATATAGAATATCCCTTGAGGATATGGCGGCAAATCAAACTAACCTAACCTAACCCAATCGGCGGTACAGGTCGGCCGGATTGGCCGCGTGGAGATGCTTTGGCTTTCCACTATGGAGAATCCGGGTTCCACCCCCTTGAAATTTTTATCATGGGGTCCGGGCCCGGTTGTCGATCTCCGTACTCCACAATCTGGCTGACCTCTCCGCAGGGGTGGGCAGCATGTGGAAGGGCTTGTTTCGCCCCGCCACATAGTATTTTACCTGAATGGAGTGTGGCGTCATCTGTTGACAAAAAAAAATCGGCGGTATATGCGGCGGTATCTTTTCTTGTGATATCTGACAATCCGTAGGTGATATTAAAAAACTTTCAAAACAAAAGTGTTTACTTTTCACAGTTCTATGCAATTATGCCAAAATCGGCATTGGTATCCATTGGAGATCTCAAAGTTTACCCATTGTGCCCTCTACTTCCGATGGACCCACAAAATTTTTATCCTGATCGTTCGATTCTTCGGATATACTTTGGTAATCAAAATTTTTCGCTCTACTTCCTATTTCATTGCGTTTCCGAGAAAAAATGATGGTACGGGTACTAAGAAACACCCTGTATATTACTGCAACTGAAAGAATAGGAAAAGATAAAAATTAAACATCATCTAAATTTTATCCGATTTTTTCGGGAAATTCTAATGTGGCATTATAAATGTGAAGTATGTAAACACGTGTAAAAATTTCTCTCTCTCAGTTTTTATGAAACTCTATATATATATTAAATAATATAATATTGAAATCCAAAAGTGATAAAAACACAGCAGGCAAGATAAAAGGAAAAAGGGAAAACTAAGCTTAGGTAAATGAATATACTAAAAATAGTAATAGATAAACAAGAAAAAGAAAAATGGCTAAAATATATTGAAAAATTTGAATATATTAAAATATAGATTCGTGCGTTTTGCAGAAAATTTAATAAAATATATTTATTAAAAATTACAAAAATCATTTATCATAATTTCTTATTAGTCGTGATGTGAATCAAGTTGTTTACATCATTTGAAACTTTGATCAATGGAAAAATAAATATAACTTTAAAAATAATTTTACACTTCAAGAAATTTCAAAAAATTACTTTAAACTCTTTTAAATTGTAAGATTATTGGCTTAAAAAAACTTAATATCATTTTTTTCACCTAAATTTAATATTCTTTATCTTTTGCTTTATTTATGACACAAGAATAGAAGTGCATTTTTATATTAATTAAAAAGTGAATAAAAACGAACGATTTGTAACCTACTTTTCGAAGGAAAGTGAGGCTTATAAACATGCTGTCTGATGTCTGTGTCTCTCTATCAGTAATGTCTGAATGATAAACAATAGATTTTCACGTTCGAACACAAATTCTATCATTAAAAATGACTTTAACTGCATCTTTAACCCAGTGCTTCCCAATCTTTTTATATCACAACACATTTATGAGAGGTTAATATTTATACAACACACTTTTTCGAAACGTGGAGGTAATGTTAATATAGTCCCTAAAGAAACTTTACAGTAATTTGTATTATATTAAATTATAAATGAATCATTATGATTAAAATAACCTATTTGTTTTTACAAGGTTTTCTTGAAATGTAAAATTACTTTTAAAAGTTATAATTATTTTTCCATTTGATCAAAGTTTCAAATGATGTAAATAATTCGTTTCATCTCACTACTAATAAGAAATTCGGATAAATGATTTTTGTAATTTTAAATAAATATGTTTTATTAAATTTTCTACAAAAACTGCACGAATCAATTTAATGTATTCAAACTTTTTAACATATTTCAGCCATTCTTCTTCCTCTTCTTTATCTACTATATATTGCTTTTATTTTTAGTACATTCATTTACCTAACCTTATTTTCTCCTCTTTCCTTCTACCTTGCCATGCTGTGTTATTATGACTTTTGGATTTCAATATTTTAGCATTCATTTATATACAACATTTATATAGGCTATATATACTGAATTTTTAAAGAACAGAGAGAGAAATTTTTACATGTGTTTAGATGTTTCACATTTACAATGCCATATTAGAACTTTCACGAAAAAATCGGATAAAATTTAGATGATGTTTTTATCTTATCTTTCCTATTCTTATAATTGTAGTAATATTTTTTAAAATTTAAAATATTGATTCTATTTAATATTTCTGTTAGTTTTTATAGATAAATTTGATCCGAAAGTAATATTTTTCGATAAATTTAATTTTGATCCAAATCGATTATATGGCCTCTCCAGAAAAAATGCGTTTTTCAGTATTTTTATCCAAAATTCCTAAAATCACAGTTTGCATGCTTGTAACAATCATAACCTCATGATTTAAAACTGACATAGAAATTATTATATAATAATAGTATTATGTGAAAATGAGATAACAGCACTTTATGTGACATTGACAACAATGGATAATGTTTGCATGGTTGTAACAATCATAACCTCATGACTTAAAACTGACATAGAAATTATTATATAACAATAGTATTATGTGAAAATGAGATAACAGCACTTTATGTGACATTGACAACAATGGATAACGGAACAATTGATTTTTTTTAAGGAAATGACGCAAATATCGAGAAGTATTTTTTTTCGTTATGTTTACGCAATAAACTCTCAATTTATCTTAACAATGTAGGAGAAAGTATTTACTATTTAAAGAAAACTATCCATTTACTGTTTCAGTAGATATAAACTTTAAGTTAATGTGATGCTTTTGATCCTTTTCACAATATGTACACGCCATGTATTTAAGAGACTGCTTGTGAAAATACTAGATTATATTTAATTTTAATTATGTTGATATATTTATATCCGGTTATTATCGATTTAATAGAATAGGTGATATAATAACCTTCTATAATGTTATAAAAGAATATACAATATATGTACTTACTGTATACAAATATTAAGTATCAACATGTTCAATATATAAGAACGATTTTTTTATCATTTTAAGAAGTTTTTATATGTCAGCATAAATTTTTCTCTGAATATTTTCTGTGATATTTTATGATATAGGGTACCTGAAGTAGTCTTAATTTCATTTTTATTTGCAATTGATATACTGTATATTAGTTATTTACAAAGAAATTTTAAGTTATCCCCTTCTAATCGTTCTTCTCTGTATGGTTCAGATATACCGTATTAAAAAAGTCAAAGTCAATTATGGCATTATAGATGTTTCACATCTATAATGCCATATTAGAACTTTCCCGAAAAAATCGGATAAAATTTAGATGATGTTTTTATCTTATCTTTCCTATTCTTTTAGTTGTAGTAATATTTATTATCTGTAATATTTTTTAAAATTTAAAATATTGATTCTATTTAATATTTCTATTAGTTTTTATAGCTAAATTTGATGCGAAAGTAATATTTTTTCGATAAATTCGATTTTGATCCAAATCGAATATATGGCGTCTCCAGAAAAATGCGGTTTTCAGCACTTTTATTCAAAATTTCTAAAAATCACAGTTGGCATGCTTGTAACAATTATAACCTCATGACTTAAAATTGACATAGAAATTATTATAACTAATATATTATAATGATTATTATATAACATTATAATATATTATTGTAATTATAATATATTTATTGTCATTTTCACGATATTATTATATCGTGAAAATGAGATAACAGCACTTTATGTCACGTTGACAACAATGGATAACGGAACAATGGATTTTTTATCCAAGGAAACGATGCAAATATCGAAAAGTATTTTTTTTTCGTTATATTTACACAATAAACTTTCAATTTATCTTAAAAATATAGGAGAAAGTGTTTACCATTTAAAGAAAACTATCCATTTATTGTTTCAATAGATATAAATTTAAGTTAATGTGATGCTTTTGATCCTTTTCACGATATGTACAGTACACGCCATATATTTAAGAGACTGCTTGTGAAAATACTAGAATATATTTAATTTTAATTATATTGACATGTTTATATCCGATTATTATCGATTTAATAGAGTAGGTGATGTAATAATCTTCTATAATGTTATGAAAGAATATACAGTATATACACTTAATATTGTATTGTATAAAACAGCATAGTAACCAAGACGGAGTTTTCGAAAAATTATTATTTTTTTAAAGTATTTAATGCACCGTATTAAGTAAAATATTAAGCATTAAATAAGTATATACAAATATTAAGTATCAACATGTTCAATATATACAGTAAGAACGATTTTTTTATCATTTTAAGAAGTTTTTATATATCATCATCAATTTTTTTCTGAATATTTTCAGTGATATTTTATGGTATAGGGTAACTTAAGTAGTTTTAATGTTATCTCTATTTGCAATTGATATACTGTATATTAGTTAATTATTAAAAAATTTTCAGTACCCTTTCTAATCCTTATTCTCTATACGGTTTAGATGTACAGTATTAAAAAAGTCAAAGTAATTAACAGAATATTCTTGTTTAACAAATTTAATTATATTTAAAAATATGCATGTTATCTATATAATATTTATTGAAAGAACAGATAGCATACAATTATTTTTAATTAAATGTTATAAATTTAGATAATTTTATTAGATTATAAAAATAAACTATGATGCTTTCCATATTATTCTAAGATACTGTTTAAATCATCAACATGTTTCTTTAGAGCCATTGCCTGGATAGTTATTTAAACAATGTAATTATCTTAATACACATAAGCAGAGAGGATTTGCCTTATTACATACTCGTTTACGCAATATTTGGCATTCCTCTTTGCAAATATCCACAATTTCGCTAGGCTGGCAGTCTCTTTTTTTTTTCCGTCTACTTTGACTTGGTGAAATAACCCTGTTAAATAATAACAATTATAATAAAGGTAAGTATTAATTCATTATAGAATTTTGAAAATAATAATTTAAAAGAACTTATCACCGATAAAAATCAAAAAGATAAACATCATCACATATCTATCCATTATAATTCCGAATTTCGGTAACTATGTTACACCAAATTTTATATTCGAATCTAAATTTATAAATAAATAACTTATAATTGTATGAAAAAATAAATAAATAATTATGTTTAAATAATGTAATATAATAATTAAAATTCATTTCAAACTATAAGAAAATGTAAATAAGTTTTTAATATGAATACAAAAATAAAACATTAAAACTATTGCTTTCACAGTAAACACTACTTTACGTGAAAGATTGTATAGTGCAGTATTTAAAAATTCTCTTATTGAATTGTAAAATATCAGGTCATTCAAAAACTAATGTTGTTAATATCAAGTTTTGAAAATATATAAAAGATAAATCATTAACTAATTTAAATCAATTAAATATTCTCCGCTTGAATAAATAAATTCTTCCAACCTTGCGAAAGTTTAAAAAATTCACTTTTAGACAAGTTGAAACACGTTTGAACAAGTACAGTATAAAAAACGTTACTTTTGGGATGACCTGAAAGAATAAACAACAATCTCCATTCTATACTTTGAAGTGAAATAGAAACACACTATGATATTTTCCCATATATACCATATATATAGATCTATATGTTAGATGTTATAGAATAATTCATGCCTATTCACTATTTTATACTTTACATAATGCAGAACAATTATTTAATATAATACACAGGAATAAAGAAAATAGATTAGTTAATAAGCTGAATATTTAATCAATTGTTAATAGTTTCCTCAGGAAAAATATCTTAATTCGTAATAATTTGCACATAAAAATATCATTTCTGACTGTGGAAGGTATATGCAAAAAATACAGTGCGCACAGATTATTAAAATTTAGTTAGAACAAATATCCGGATCTGTTGTAAAAATTATAATATTTCGAGAAAGAGAAATGAATACTATAGTTTTTAGTTACTATTAAGACAGACTGATAACAAAGACATTTTTGAACAATGCTTACTTATCTGAAATGTCCTCCAATAAACCTAGAAAAATAAAGTAAAATTAAATTCAAATAAGTTACTTTCCGATTTTAAATACCAAATGAATATTATCATTTTTAAAAATAGAATCCAATATCGGATTGGTAAATTAACCGGATTCAAACTCCACCTCCATCTTTCAATTGGTTTTCGATACTGAAAAAAGTAATTTGAGAATAGTTTTAAATATTTCTCATGAATTCGATGTTTTTAAAAATTAAATTTAAACCTAGAAAAATAAAGTAAAATTAAATTCAAATAAGTTACTTTCCGATTTTATATACCAAATGAATATTATCATTTTTAAAAATAGAATCCAATATCGGATTGGTAAATTAACCGGATTCAAACTCCACCTCCATCTTTCAATTGGTTTTCGATAGTGAAAGAAGTAATTTGAGAATAGTTTTAAATATTTCTCATGAATTCGATGTTTTTAAAAATTAAATTTACGTGTTATTCTTATTATTTATCTCCAATTACAAATAATATTCTTATATTTATTTTCACAGAAAATATGTAAAGATTGCATGCTTAGAATGTTTTATGAAAATATTATTTATATATTTTTAAAATGATTTAATGATTAATTCCACAGAAAATATGTAAAGATTGCGTGCTTAGAATGTTTTATGAAAATATTATTTATATATTTTTAAAATGATTTAATGATTAATTACAACTAAATTTATTATAGTTAACTAAATATTAAACAATAATGCTAATACACGTGCATTATTTTAATTATTCTTAAGTGGATAGTAAAAGAAAATTTATCAAAATTGGATGTGGTATTAGATGATTGTAAATTAATTAATTAAAATCGGTGAATAGTTTTGATTATTTGAATTTATACTTTTTGAAATCATGAAGAGTGTGACAGTTCTCTATGTGATACTGTATATTCGAGAGATATCTATTAGACATAGACATAGACATATGTTTATTCACAATATTTACATTAAGTACATTGACAATGAAATGACCATTGACAGGCTCTGTCAATTTTCAGGTCATTCATTAAAGAAAAAACAAAACTAAATTTTTAAACATAACATTTTTTTTCAAGTTTTGTTGTGGCTCTAACTTTAACAGCAAATTCTTTGGCTGCATTGAACCCAGAGAAATTGAAATTTTAAAGATAGCATCCCCAAGAATCTTACTTTAAATACATCCATCAATTTTAGTCCATTTTAATTTGATGCAATTAAAATCCCATCACAGATTTCTGTGTTAAGACATTTGATAATATAGTGGATGTAATTATTCCTCTCTGTATACTACAAAGTGTGTTGGATTCTAATGGTTGACATTCTGAGATATTAAAAGAAAAATATTATCTAAATACTATTTTTTCTTTTTTTGATATTACTGATGGTTGCTTAGATATTAAAGGAGGTAGAACTTGATAAAATAGCTTAAAATAAATACTTTTATGAAAATTTCTTGTGAATTGTTATAACTAGAATAATACACTTTATAAAATATTTTAGAATATTGTAATTGAATTACAAATACTGTTTATACCATCTTATTGCATGCGCTAATGCTAATTTACACTCCTTTAACCACCAAAACCACCATCCAAAATTTTCAGTGGTTAAAGGATTAGTATAAAATTGTAAAAATTTTTAAATTTATCTGAACATCACTATGCTATTTAAGATACCATTATAAAATTTTTATCATTAGATACAACATTCAAAGAGGATTTAAAAAAAGTTGTCTGTACAAACTGTACAAATGTATACAAATTTCTGTATGAAATATAAATAAGGTGAGGTGGGGTAAATGTAACAATATTCATTTTAATATAAGCTCTTGTTTGAAAAAGGGCAGCACATACATGATGCCCTCTTTCAAGGAGCATCATGTGATAAAATAAATGAATGATAAAACTAATCTTTCAAATTCTGTGGCACAAATAGCCTGCCATCCAGCACCAGTCAGTTGCTAACAGTGACAGAGTATGCAGTTCTATGTTGCACTGCAATTTGTAATTGGAACTTTATGTGAAAGTGTTCATTTTTGCAATCCCAACATTTTTATAAGTAAGTATAACTTTATAATTGTTCATTTGGGTTTAAATAAAACACTATATCAATTTATTTTTTAAGACTGCCATTATTGAATATGTTACATTTGCCACAGGAAAAAGTATCTTTGGGGCATTTGTAACATATTTCTTCAGGATACTTGTAACAGATGTTATTACATTTTCAAATCAACAGCCAATCAAAGCATTTGAAAGTTTGCTGTTGGAAATAGTTAAACTCCCTATCCAGAGAAAACAAGGCAAAAGAGAATGGACAATGAATCAGAAGTATTAACCAAAGCTGACATGCTAAAAAGACTTAAGAAAAGTAAAGAAGACAAAGCCACAGTGCCATAAAAAAGTATCTAGGAGTGACAAAGGAGATGGAATGAAGTGAGGACACAGATAATGATCAAGAATTTTTAGGAAAACTTGAAGATGAAATGGAAATACAGAACCAAGAAGAAAATGACATGATGAAGAGAGATCTCAATAACAATAAGTGAGTTTTAGTGAAATATACTCCAAAAAAGTTATTAAACATTTTGTTTGTCAAATAACCAGAGCAATTGAAGATGATTGGGAAATGAAGTATTTGAAAATAATCCACACTCTCTTGTAAATCTACATTCTGAACACACAATACACACACAAAATGTAATCATTGGGAAATACTTTGCTAAAATTAGTCATAAATCAATTTTGCTAGTTTGCCATGAGAAGGACGGTATGCAGTCTATTTTTTATTTTGATTTGAAATTGAGTTAATTATCGACCATTGAGTATTTTGTGTTCCAAACATTCAGTTTTTGGATAAAAAGTAAATTTTTATTTTTCAATAGAGGAATTTGAAAGAGAAAAAAAATTTTTTTATTCATAAATTTTTTTGGATATATGTTAAGGAACTGTTGTTTTTGTAGTGAGTTGGATTACTGATTTTGTAAACAGAGCAGAAAATACACAAACTTTAAATACAGAAAAAAGTTCAAAAAGTGAAGTCGATATTGTTAAAAAGAAAAAATGTTCTTGTTTTAACTGAACAGTGATAAGGAAGATATAATTATTAAATGAATGTTACATAGATGAGGGGTGAGCAACCTTTTTAATAAACGGGCCAATTTAAATTTAAAAATTTTTTTGCGGGCTGCACATAAAGTAACACTTATTAATAATTTACAAAACTTTATTTATAATAAACATTAGAATAAAAAAATATAAAATTTAAAAAAAGTAAAGATTTCATATACAAATTTTAATGCAAAATAAAAACAAACAAGAAAAGAACAGAAAAACGAATTTTCTTGAAATTTTTAATGAGAAATTTGGCACTGTTTATTCGATACGAGCTGATCAATATCAGCCGGAATTGATGAGGTAGCTACA
>AYEL01067543.1:0-14159 GCA_000484575.1 Olivierus martensii
CCTAAAAGTTTATAAGAACTACTTAAAATATCAACAATATGAAGATCAAATTACAGTTACAGTGGTATCTTGGTTAACGACGATTATAGTGCAATGGATGACTCACATACAAGAAATATAACCATGAACTGTAAATTTAAAACATATACTGTAATTCTTACATTTCAATACAAAAACATACACTTCAACGAATACAAAATACGATTAGGCCTATATACAGTACTGATGAACTTCAGGATGTTTAACATAGGGAAGATCCGTTCGCCAAATTTCTTGGCAGTTAGCAAGATTGGCGGCTTAACGGAGGCGTCTTATCGGGGTTTGACTGTATAAACTTTTATAATTTGTTGTTTTCATGATAATAAAGAACCAGTTAAGAACCTGATACATACATTCCCGAAATTAGATTTGGAAATCTGTAAGTATTCCGACTTACGTTATGGTTCTCGGTCCCACCCATCACGTAACTACGGGATATTACTGTATTTCAAACAGGAAACATTATTTTATTCTTAATATTATATAGTGCAAAATTATATTAAAAAATTATTTTATTATAAAATAAGATAGTTTTTAAGAAATGATTAACAGTAGTTTTTGATATATTCTTTCAAGTATAATAGTTAGAAAGTTTTATTCATAAGATAAAATTATTATGTTGGATATTATAAAAAAAATTACGCTTTATAAGAAACGATTAACAGTAATTTTTGATATATTCTTTCAAGTATAAAGTTTTATTCATAAGATAAAATTATTATGTTGGATATTATAAAAAAAAATTACGCTTTATTTGCTGTTTTGTATTTAAACTTTATATAATGCAATTCTATTATATACATAACACAATAATACTAGAATGAAGAAGATAGCATAGAGTTAATAATTAAACAATATTTTTACGTAATAGTTTCCATATAAAATTTGTCATTTTTTGACTGCGAGAGATTCATGAAAAATTACGGCTGTACAGATTATTATGAGCTGTTGTGAAAAATTATACTTGGAGAAAGAAAAATACTATGAATACTATCAGATTTTAAGAATATACGAGTGTTTAAAATGAAAATATTTGAGAAAATGCACACTGAAAAAAATGAAAATATTTGAGAAAATGCTTATTTGAGATATTCTGAAAAGAATCTATGAAGATAAAATTAGTTGGAATAAATTTCTCGCCACTTTTATAAAACTAATTATCAGCATAGAATAGAGTCCAAAATCAGATTGGTAAATCAATAGGATTCAAACTCAACTTCCATCTTTCTATTATGTTTAGATGCTACGTTAGAAACAGGTAATTTGAGAAATATTTCTGAATTTTATAATGAATTAAACATCTAAATATAAAATTTTAAGTGGTTTCTTATATATTTCAGCTTAGAAATAATTGTTCTCGAATATCTATTTCCACCGAATTTTGTTTAAAATTTATAAAAATGGCGCGTTTAAAATTGTTTATGGAAATATCATTTATACATATTAAAAGAATTGGTGATTAATTACAATTAAATTCATAACAAATAATGAAATGTTAAACATTACAGACTGATAAATGTGCATTTTAGTAAATTGAATACTCAGTTTCATCAAAACTCAGTTTACAAGAATCCGGGATTAATAATCAGTTTACATGAATTCGGGATTAAGAAATTCATATATCTTACTGCATATTATTAGGATATACTAGAGCAGCGTTTCTCAAACTGTGGGTCGCGACCCTAAAAGGGGTCGCGAAGGGAAATTCTGGGGTCGCGAAAATTAAATTCAAACACTTGAATTTCAGTTTATATGTAATTTCACAAATGTCCAATATTAACATTTGGACAATGGTGTGGTTGGTTGGTTGTGTTCATCTTAATAAGTGTGTAAATGACTTATATACTTGTACGTTTTAAATGTATGACAACATATGTATTTTCAGTGTAGTTGGCTGATTGTGTTCTTATGACAACATATGAATTTTCAGTGTAGTTGGCTGATTGTGTTCATCTGAAGTAAATGATTTATATACTTATATGTTTTATTCCATATTTAATACTTTGCCCAATATTTAACGTATGACAACACATGAATTTTCAGTGTAGTTGGTTGATTGTGTTCATCTTAATAAGTGTGTTATAAATTTTCAGTGTAGTTGGTTGATTGTGTTCATCTTAATAAGTGTGTAAATATACTTGTACGTTTTATTTCATATTTAATACCTGGGGTCGCGAAAGTAATTGGCTGATTGTGTTCATCTTAATAAGTGTATAAATGATGTAGTGATTGGTTGATTGTGTTCATCTTAATAAGTGTGTAAATGACTTATATACTTTGTTGTGTTCATCTTAATAAGTGTGTAAATGACTTATATACTTGTACGTTATTGTTCATCTTAATAAGTGTGTAAATGATTTATGTACTTGTATGTTTTTTGATTGTGTTCATTTTAATTAAGTGTGTAAATGATTTATATACCTGTATGTTTTATTTCATATTTAAATATGTGTATAAATGATTTATGTATTTGTATGTTTTATTTCATATTTAATACCTGGGATCGGGAAAAATGTCATAATGAAAAATGGGGTCATGAATGAAAAAAGTTGGCAAAAAATGTCGTAATGAAAAATGGGGTGATGAATGAAAAAAGTTTGAGAGCTAGTAATGAAAAATGGGGTCATGAATGAAAAAAGTTTGAGAAGCGCTCGTAATAAAAAATGGGGTCACGAAAAATCTCATAATGAAAAATGGGGTCGTGAATGAAATGGGGTCATGCATGAAAAAAGTTTGAGAAGCGCTGATCTAGCAGATAGGGTCGCGAAAAATCTCGTAATGAAAAATGGGGTCGTGAAGGAAAAAAGTTTGAGTGAATGAAAAAAGTTTGAGAAATGTTGGTATAGACAATAAATCGGCGAGTGCGTATTTCGTTCGCCATGAAAATACTAGAGGATGACGTCTACTGAAATATCATTCGCATAATAATGATATAAAATCAAATAATCTAAAGGATCCGGTGATTGGTCCATCGATCCTAAATAATCAATTTACTTGTTAGGTTAGTTTAGCCGCCATATCTCAAGAGGGATATTCTATATTCTGACGGCGGCCACTTAGAGTCCATTACAGGCTGGCCAAAATCCATGATGGGGTCAATCGGATGATTGAAGGATGGGGTTCAACGGGCCGGGACCGGATCCCTTCTGAAAAACTGGAGATGTGGGACTGGGATTTAAACCCGGATCTTGTAAACTGATTATTAATCTCGGATCCTTGTAAACCGATTATTAAAACTGTTCTATTATTTCTTTCAGGATCAAAAACTAATTGAATGGTGAGGTGGAGTTTGAATCTAATTAATTTACCAATCGGATTTTGGATTCTAATTTCAAAATAATATTCATTTGGGCTATAAAATCGGAAAATTAAATTATTTGAATATAATTATAGTTTATTTTTCTAGGTTTTCCGGAGAGCATTATAGATAAGTAAGTATTGTTCAAAAATATTTTTGTTATGAATTTGTGTTAATAATAATTAAAAATAATCAAAATAATCTGTATTCATTCCTCTTTTTCGAAATATTATAATTTTTTACAACAGTTTATTCTAATTAAATTTTATTAATAATCTATGCCCACCGTATTTTTTTCATAAACCTACCATAGTCAGAAACAATATATTTATGTGCAAATTATTACGAATTAGGATATTTTTTCTGAGGAAACTATTAAGAATTGATTAAATATTCAGCTTATTAACTAATCTATTTTCTTTATTCCCGTGTATTATATTTGATAATTGTTTTGCATTATATAAAGTATAAAATAGTAAATAACATCTGTGGATCGACCGGTAAAAAACTGTATAGACATTTAGGCCTAAAGCGATTGTACTGTATGTAGCGATGACACGTGAATTCGAATGGGAGAATGAAAACTTTTGACACCGTGATTGACAGCCACAACAGTTTAATCAAATCATAGATCTTTTATTGAGAGAGAGAGAGAGAGAGATTTTTTTACATAAGTATATTCAGAGGATAAATATCTGGTTTATTTTTCATTTAATGATTTATAAAAACTTAAAACGATGGTTCCGATGTTTAAATTTTGTTTATTCTTTTCATAGTCTTTAGTCTGTCAACACAAAACCTGCACATTTTCCAATATTTATCAAAGTGTAGCAGTAAAGAAATGATTTGGCTTCTCTCCTTGAAAACTGATTATCGTAGATTTTGCCGAAAAATTAGGATCCCGATACCACACGAAGGTCGATATTCTTCAACCATCCAGGTGAAATTCCTAAGACCGATTGCCCATCTGAATTTCTGTCTTTTTTTGAACACATCGACTATTTTATTTCACTAAACAAGTGATGATCAGATAACTCTATTGTTTTTACAGATAGATATTGAATTATCGAACATGTTTATCGATGTAATCGATAAACATGGTAAGGATTCGTACTTGTCTATCGAACAGTAGTTCAATTATACTATTGTGTAATGTTATATATTTTTTTCTCCGCCTTTTCCAGACATCTCTAAATTCTTTATAAAAATTTAATTATAACACTATAATAATTATTTTTATTCAAAGTCTCCTGGGACCTCACATATACAACATGTAGCTCTATGATATAACTTTCTATTTTACTTCAAAGAATAGACTGGAGATTGTTGTTTATTTTATCAGTTCATCTCAAAAGTAACGTTTTTTATACTGTACTTGTTCAAACATGTTTTAGCTTGTCTAAACACGAATTTTTCAACTTTTCACATTGGAAGCGTGCTATTGATTCAAATGGAGAATATACAATTGATTTAAATTAACAAGTGATTTATCTTTTATATCCTTTCAAATTTAATGCTAAAAATGACATTGTTTTGGGTTGACGTGATCTTTTACAATTCAATAAAAGGATTTTCAGTACTGTCATCATCATCATCATCATCATCATCATCATCAAGCTCCTTCCCATTTCTATATGGGGTCGCTGTTTTGGGATGACGTGATATTTTACAATTCAATAAAAGGATTTTCAGTACTGTACTATACAATATTTCATGTAAAGTAATATTTACTGCCTAAGTAATAGTTTTAATATTTTATTTTTGTTTTCATATTGGAAGCTTATTTGCATTTTCTTTGAAACGAATTTTAAATATTATACATTATTTAAAATAATTATTTATTTATTTTTTGATACAATTATAACTTATTTATTTATAAGAATAGATACGAATATAAAATTTGGTGTAACGGAGTTACTGAAATTCGGAGTTATAATGGACAGATATATGATGATGTTTGTCTTGTTGATTTTTATCGGTGGTAAGTTTCTTTAAACTATTCTTTTCAAAATTGTATAATAAATTAATGCTTACCTTATTATAAATATTATTATATAACAGGATTATTTCAGCAAACTAAAGTAGGCGCAGATATAAGAGACTGCCAGCCCAAAGAAATTGTGGCTATTTGTAGAGAGGAATGCATAATGTTGCATAAACAAATATGTTATAGAGCGAAACCTCCCTGCTTATGTGTATTAAAATAATGACGTTGTTTAAATAACTATTCAGGCAGTGGATCTAAAGAAACACGATGATGATTTAAACAGCATCTTAGAATAATATGAAAAAAAAAAACTTATTGAAAACATCATAGCTTGTTTTTATAATTTAATAAACTTATCTAAATTTATAACATTTAATTAAATAATTGTATGCTTATTTGTTCTTGAATAAATATTATATAAATAACATGTATATTTTTTAATACAGTATAATTAAATTTATTAATCAAGAATATTCTGTTAATTGACTTTGAGTTTTTAATACTGTACAGTCTATTCCGAAATGGTTTTCACCTATTGCGGTAACAGACCGGTAACCTATCGAAGATGGATTGTAATTACTGGAATTCCATGTGATGAGCATTGAATTTTAGAAAGGATTAATTCATTTTCTGAAAAAATGGGTAAAGCGAGTTTTGTGAGGGAGAGCTTAATTACGTAATTTTCATGACATGATTAATTCATTTTGAAGGTTTAAAACTAAGAAATATAGAAAATATAAATTTATTATTTATCTCAAATAAATATCAAATATATTTACGATACATTTAGCAATCGATATTTGATAGTTAAAAGAAAATATATATTTTTTAAAGTATAAAAACATTTTCACCGTTAGGATCCGACGAAGAAATCCAATCCCATAATTCTTAGGAAAAGATGTTAGGAAAGATGGTGGCGATAGTTTTGAATACCGTTTACATAGAGAATGGTCGTTTGCTCTTTATCTGTGTGAGTAACAAGCAACGATCTATGGTAACTAATCTCGCCGTCAAAACGATTTTGCGATATTTCGAAGTCGAGGCAATACGCTGAGATCGTCTGTCAAAAAATCAAAGGGAATGACCATAAGCCCAATTATAGATGTGAATGTGAAAGTTGTACTGTAATTATTTAAATTTAAATTAATTTCTGTACTTAATTTCTATCATTCATAATTAAATTGTTAAAATGATGATGACAAAAAAATAAAAATATTTACGATTTTTATTTTTATCCCCCTTTCCACTCGTCAGTTAGCACTAACTTTTCAGATTTAAGGCGTCAAAAATAAACTGAAGAAAAGTAGCTGAAAGGAAAATTTTCAAATATCGGGTTATAATACAGTATTTGCATTTTATTTTGATAATTTATAGAAGTTGTAACATTTAGAAAATTCTTAATACCATTTTTATCAAAAAATAATTTTTAAAAGCAATATTCTTCACTAATCAAAAATGCAAATCTGTATAAAAGTTCTCTTGAGAATGATTTAAAAAATTATCTTACTAGTTAGTTAAAATAATATACGAATCTCTCTTGATAAGATAATGTATAGTTTTTATTGGAAGTTGTAGTTCTGATAATATATTCTAAAATTACCTGAACTGGAAATAAAAATTCAAATGGTGAACGTAATAGTTCATTTAATTCAGAAAAATTTACACCATATGCCTAGAAAATGTTTGCTTCAGCTTTGAAAGTTTAACTTCACCCGATTGCAATTAGGTGTAATGTGATAAAAATTACATTGAGTTACAAAAATGTGATTTAACGTCGTTAAATTATTATTTAATTGTAGTTGTGATACCAAAACACAAAGATTGTTTTAATTAAATATAAAAATTTTATGTATGATTATTAATAATTAATGTTACTCCAAATACAAATGCAATTAATCATTTATGTGTAGGAATTTCTGGGTAAAATTTATTAAAACAAAATTCATTTTAGAAAATTGTCCACAGTTTTACCATTAATATGATTCAGAATAACATTATTTAAAATTAAAAACATTTACAATATATAGTGTGCATATATTATATACATATTAAGGCTAAATAATTTAAATGTATTCATTCAAATCATTTAGCCTTAATGTATTTAAATCTGTACTATAAAGATAGCTGTAGGAATCATGAAACTCAAACATAAAATGTTTATTATATTGAAAAGTTTAAAATTTTTTATTTTACAAAAAATTCTATTTTATCAATAAATTAGTAATTACTTCTTAGAACACTGTTATAATAAGTGGTATGTTAAAAATTTTTTGTGTAGATATCAAATTTGGAAGAAGCGGTACTGTGCATATGAGCTTCACAATTTATTATTGATATTAAATTCAATATTTTGACCAAAATCCACCATTTTCTATTATGCATTTTAATCTATTTGGGATACTATTGACTAAAATTTCGCATTTGTTACTATAACGCAAATTGTTCCAAGTATTATAAAGATTTTCCCATAACTCATCTGCTGTATTGGCATTATGAATTTCATGCGTAGCAACTAAATCGGCCCATAGATTTTCGATAGGGTTTATGTCTGCTCCTCGTGATGGCCAATTCAACACATCGAGATTTGGGTGACTACGTAACCAATTAGTAGTTAAATTAGACATATGGACGGGTGATTTGTCGTGAACAAATGGAACTATAACTGATCCAAATAAGGCTTGAACTGAAGGTAGTAACGAATTTTCAAGAATATCAACGTATTGAGATGACGTCAAATATCCGTCGATTCGTATTAATTCTCCCGGACCAGTCGCAGTTATCCATCCCCATACACCTAAAAAAGTAAAGAAAATAAAACAGTATTTGGTTTCTGTTTATTATAAATAATATTTATCATAGAAAAACTTTTTACTTCATCCATAGCGAAGTTACTATGACTGAAGTATTGTGATCGTGCTACTAGTGTTAGTTTGGTGATAACTCTTTTTATCTATCACTATCGAATAATTTACAGAATTTAGAGATATCAGCATAATGCATTTATAATAAACAAACGACATTTATTAATATTTTTCAGTAATATGTTGTGAAATATATTGATAATTGATAGAATTAATGATTGCTATTATTAAATAATTAAAATTTAATTTGCAATTGTTTACGATTAAGTAGCTACCACCGAAGTATTTAATTTGCTATTGATTTAATTGAAATTTAGATATTTTAATTACTAGCTCGTTTAATTTAAAAAATCATTTTACCTACGGAAAATCGTCCACTTTTGCGCTTAGACACGACATATGGGCTATCATGTCTTTTCCCTATAGGTCTGTGAACCCATACTTCGCCAAAATTGTCTATAGTGAAACATTTTTCATCCGAAAATATTGTTGACTGCCAATCCGAATTGTTTAAATGTTGATATTGGTAAGCAAAACCCAAACGATCTATCATATTTTGCAATGAGAGAGATTGTTTCTGAGCACTTCTTCCTGGAAGTCCAAATTCACGCAACCTAAAATTATAATTTAATCATTATTCATTGTGCATATTCATATATATATATATTTATTTAATATTTTACTTACCGACTCCTGACAGTTTGAACAGATATAGCTAGGTCCATTTCTTTTCTTATAGCTTTAGCTGATAAAAATGGATTTGTTTCACTCATGGAGCATAATTGCTGATCTTCATTGCTAGATGTGCTCCGTGGACGACCTGAGGACTTTTTCGGAGAGACGGTTCCTCTCTCAGTTTCATTTTTACAAATATTTATTACTGTTCGGCAACTTATATCGAAAATATTTGCTATATCTTTTATTCTCATTCCGTTTCGTCTATGCAAAACAATTAATTTCCTGATTTCTTTATTTACAGGACGTGGCATTATTTTTACAGAATATATTCGGAATGTTAAAGAGAAGAAACACCTTTTCTAGCAAAATTTAAATTCTGTTAGAACTATATTATCAGATATCAGATATATTATTATTATTATGATATAGATTTGTGAAAATTATTTAAAATATGCTATCTAATTAAATATGGCAGTTAACTAACCCGAAACCATGAATTCTTTAGTTTATTTTCTTTAGTTTTATTAATTTACACAGATGACTACGCATTTTTACTAAATTTCAAAGCCTTTGCGTCCCCTATTCCTGTTCTGCTGCGCTTTCTCGTTCAATGCAAACATCTAGGCTCCTGAAATATTAACAGACTGTCTCTCATTTATTACTCTTCCCTTTCTACTTCCTGTGAAAAAATGTAATTCTTCCGCTATAGATATTTCATTTGTCGTGTAGCTGTTTAACAACCTTGGCATACACGACATAAATGAAATATCTATAGCGGAAGAATTACACATTTTCACAGGAAGTAGAAAGAGAAGAGTAATAAATGAGAGACAATCTGTTAATATTTCAGAAGCCTGGAAGTTTGCATTGAATGAGAAAGTGCAGCAGAACAGGAATAGGGGACGCAAGTAAAGATGTGACTGTTATGTTTATTAATGCTTATGTAAAAGTGATACTATTGTGTACATGAAAGAAAATAAGTTCTTTATTTATGGATTTTAATTTAATTTATTTTAAATTAATGTTTTTTAAGATTCTAATTATTTTAATCTATTTAAATTATTTTAATTTTCGAATTTGTTCTATGTTCTAGAACGCCAACATTTGTAGCAGTTGGTCGTTCTATAGATTGTGTTTATGTTTGAGAGTTGAAGAGGGCTACTTAAAGACGAAAACGTTCCTCAATAAATTAAATGTTTTACTGAGAATTAATTTTGGACTGCTTATTAGAGTCCTCTCCTTGTTAGACTTTACAAGATGGATAGTAAATTTAATGTATATAGTTCAACAAAATTTTATTAATTAAACATTAAATGTTTTTCCCACCTAAAATTGGGCTTGTTCTTATTTATCTTACAAGGAGAGGACTCGAGGGCCAGAAAACGGAATGAATCGAAATTTATTTCTGTAAGAGTTCTTGACTAGTACTAAAACACAGAATTTTATTAAATTCTATATTCAGTTTTTTTAGAAATTTGAAACAATAACAGTATTAATGAATACTTGTAAAAATATGGGTGTGGAATGTGCTTTTTGATTAATTAATAGTAAAAGTATGTATTATTCTAAACTTTAAAAATTCTTCATTCTCAAAATAATTTCTTAATTCTCAAAATTTTGAAAGAACAACGTATAAAACATTAAAACACTTTTCTTCTCATTTTTCAATAGCAAATTTTTTAAAATTCATATTAGCTTTTTTATACCCTGACAGAACATTTTTCATTCTAATTCACAGGCTTTTTTTATATCTTTTTCAAAAATAGATTCTAATATTAAAATTATTAAAGATACTATATTTTTATGAATTCATTATACAATCTTTTATATTTTAATACAAAATATTGTAAAAATTTATATTAAAAATTGAAAATTTATATGATTTAAATTAACTTTTATGAATTCATTATACAATCTTTTATATTATAATACAAAATATTGTAAAAATTTATATTAAAAATTGAAAATTTATATGATTTAAATTAAAGTTGCATCTAAACAAACAAAGCTCTGTACAAAAGTTGTTTAATATACAGCAATAACTCGCATAGTCCGGTTTCAAATAGTCTGGGCTTCACTATAGTCTGGATTGTAATTGTTAATAAAAAAATTTTATTGACTTTGTACAAAATTTATCTTAACAATGTTTGTTATGGTGCCTGCCTCAAGTGCAATGTCGTTAGTGTTTACTGCAAATGCGTAATTGAATCATTGAATGGGGACAGATATTGGGCATATCGGGTTTGTGACTCATCAGCCCTTGGCAGCGCAGCTCAAGTTAGAATCCACCTTTACACACAGCGCTGCTCTGCATTTGGAATGACGCCGAGAGGCCGACTTAGAGAAAGCGAATGCGTTCACCTGCTGGGCGAGCCCTCTTTATCTATTCGTCTTTATGGGCTCGGACCCATTTTCTGCCCCCTTCTGGCTATTATAAATTTTTATAAAAGATTTTAATGTTTAATGAGTAAAGAAATAATTATTAATGATTTATGATTTAAAAAACATATGAGCAAATCGAAAATTTCTTGAACTAATTGTAACTTTTCCCATAGATTACGTACCTCGAACAGTCCGGTTTCAATTGGTTGAGTAAGAAAGAGGAACCAGTTAACTGGACTATCCGAGGTATTACTTTATTCAAATTTGTATACTAAACGTAATGCATTATTTATGTATATATTTAAATATAACATTATATTTAGTATAAAATATAATGCTATGTAATATAAAATGTTATATAAAATATTTATGTATATTCTATATACATTGCTATATATATACACAAAAAAATTGTATTAAAAGTGGTATATATGTTATATACAGGGTGCGCCAGCTAAATCCGGAAAAATTTCAAATTGAATTTCCCGTCATATATGACGTCAGCGCTACGATGCTGCTGACGTTTTAGTAAGCCAGACAGACGATGCGTTTGAGGATAAGTACAAAATAGCTGATCAGTTAAGATCGAGTGCAAAATATAATCGGAAAGCAGCGATAATCGAAGGCCTTTGCGCTGGACGTTCACCTTCCGAAATAATTCGGTTCTTTAACTATCCAAGATCGACAGTTTATGATGTTGCTGCTAGATATGCGGCTTCAGAGAAGTCTGAAGAAGGTTCTGCCAACCCGGCAAGGAAGAGCCATTCCAGGGGAAGATCGTCAAGGACACCGGAAGTTGTCCAAAGAGCTCAAGAGCTCATCTCAGAGGATAATGGAGGTGTTTTATCTTCACAAATGCAACACCGACTTCTCATTTTTTAAATATAATATTAAGTTCTAAACTTTGTTTTAAATTCTTTTTTTACTTGGTAATATGGCGGCTTCGCTTCGAAACGCACATCGAAATTAATTTTAAATGAGTGATCTGTTATAACGTCAACTCATTGTGGCTCCAATCACATTACAGGAATTGATCATATGATTCAAAATCGAAACTTTTAGTTCTCTGCTATGACATTGTCGGCGCTGTAGGCTTTGTCACGTGATTTTTTCGAAGTTGACCATCTGTATATATCTAATCTGTGCATCAAACCGAGTTGGATGTAAGTGAGAAGTACTTTCTCGCTCTCGGTCGCAAGATTTCTCAGCTTTCGCTCGTGCATAGTTGCACTCCGAGAACGATAAAGCCAGAAATCTCTCTCTCGCTGCTGAAATCGCGTCTGCATAGCCTCATCCTAATTTGAGAATAAGCCCCCAGAGATACGCGTGCCCCAGGCAGTGCCGGGATTGCTATAGATGCAAGGTGTGCATCGCATACGGGCGGCCAAACTGATTGTCGAAAACATAAAACAAGATATAAAATAAAATTAAAAACCAATAAAAGGAAATTTATTTTTTTTAATATGAAAATTCTATTCATTTGAAAAAGATAAATTAAAAAATAAAAATTAATTCTATCGTCAATTTACGAAATAACTAACTGAATTAATATTTTACGCGAATGCAAATATTAGAATCATGCAAATATCTTCATTCGTAATTAACTGATGTGCATAGAAAAAAAATTCGATATTGATGGACAGGATTTATTTCATGAAATTTGACCATTCATATAACGTGCTTCAATATACAATGTGATTTTGTTATCTCGAATATCTCTCTATCTCGAAATCCTTGATACGTAGAAAAAAAATTTTTCCGTGCAGTTTCGGCATTAAACCAATGTAATTTCAATAGTTATCTCGAAGTATTTTCTTCAAAATCCTCGCCATCTCAAATTAGTTTATAATTTTTGTGCTAGAGAAATTAAAAATACGAATTTTTCCTGATCTGAAAAATTTCGGAGTTTTTAAATTTAGCAAAAGAACGAAGTGCGCTACCGATAACCGGAACAGGAACTTTTTTGTGCATGCTCGGAATACTGAACATGCCATATAGTAGTTTTGTTTTCTAAGTTTCACTTTTAATTGTTGATAGGTTTTTGTCAGTATGATCATGTTTATTTCAGTGATATTTTCACGGTTGATTTTATAAAATGCAAGTGTATTATACTAGGGTGACCATTCGTCCCGGATTTTCCGGGACAGTCCCGAGTTAAAGCCCCGTGTCCCGTATTAATATATGTCCCGGAAAATGTCCCGAATTAGATAATTCATCATATCATGTGAATATTATAATATTTGATTATATTTTATTCGCGCGTCTCTGCGTACATGACTATATGAATGCATTCACTCATCTACGCGCATGCTTATGTTTACAGTCAGCACACACATCATCATCAGAATCAATCATCACAATCACACATGCACACACAGTTTAAGATTAAAGCAGACTTGCAAGTGTAGTTGTCAGTTGTTGGTTATTCTATTGAAACGCACATACAGGCAGGCCTCGATTAGTGCGATTTATAAAATTGATACCATTTTTCAGTTAGTGCGAGCAAATGTTCGATTAATGCGAGTTGTAAGCATAGACCAGTCTTACTCATAGATTAAACAATACAAAATAGGACACTCCCATAGAGCTAATGGTATCCAGAAATGTGTTCAGCACAACTAGTGGCACGGAGAGTAACTAATTAAGCGCAATCGCAGAGTCACTTTCGCTTGTCTTCTAGTTCCGTCATTTTTTAGCGCATGCTCAATCTTACATTGACGATAGTAGTGTTTATACAAATAACCAATACTGTATTTGATGTTTTATTTACGTTTACAATGTTATAACAAAAACTAAATTTATAATTTAATACTTATTCGCGAAAATTTATGAATTGCTAAAATTTAACAATTAGTAATGAGTTTAATCTATGTGAGTTAACGCCTATAGAATCTTTTATTTGAAAGAATAAATA